>JAVJIF010033535.1:0-108863 GCA_038442645.1 Agave tequilana | reverse complement strand
TCAGGAGTTCATAGAGAGTAATCTGAGCAAGTATGTTGGCTAATTGAGCCAAGACATCAAAATGAAAGGGAGTTGATGGTCCCACACCATTTTTCGGAAGAGCTTTAACATATCAAAGCTCTTTCTGCTTTTCTACGGATGGCCTTGGGACTACTCGATTGTCTCCTCAACTGGTTGTAAGGAGTTTGCTACCGGCTCGCCATACTGCTTCAGGTATTGCTTATCAGTTTGAGTCTTTGATGTGGGAGGTATGCTCGTGTGAACAACAAGGGTGGACTTCTCATCTCTCGAACTAGTAAGGGAGGCGGCATCTTCCTCGGTTTCTCTATAGAGATGCTCACCACATTACTGGAGATGTTTTAGCCTTGCCTCTGGACTTTCAGCTCGTGACAGTTGTCCACTGCTGGCTTTCGACAATGTCAGGATGGACCTACAATGTCGGATAAGTCCTTTCTCCCTCTGGTGGTGAGGATCAGTATTGACCACTCTAAGTTCCCCTTTCGGGAACCACTCTGGTTGGTGGTAGCAGAAGATTTCATCCCAATTGAATCGGTAACGTGGCCGTCATATTTCTGGTCACCTTCTTCTGTTCTGGAAAAAGCTTCAATACCTTTGCATCGATCAGCGCCTGAAGGACATCTTTAAAAATGTAGTAATTCTTGATAGGGTGTCCCAATATCCTGTGATATAAACAGTAGTTGAGATTTTTCGTCTTCCCCACCTCTTTGGGGTGTCTAATCTTCGGAAGCTTGAGCCTATTACTCTTTTGGAGTAACTTGAATAAAGAGACCACGTGCTCATCCTTGAAGGAGTACGTTTTGTTTCCACGTGGTTGACCGGAAGCTATGCCTCTTCTGATTGACTGGGTCTTTGGAGGTGATTTAACTTCTGTCGCCAGAGTATCCCTTCTTCTTGGTTGAGAAGATAACTCTGGTGCGCGTTATATTGACTTGTCGAGTCTCAGCTTGCTGTCTTATTCTTGAGCCCTGACTCGAACGACGATATCTTCTGCTTGTTCGCCTTGTAGCACCATCTGCTTTCAAGTGCGACATTCTGCCACCCCCATTTGAGCGAGTAGTGATGTTTGCAGATTGTGACAGCATGTCTCGACTAGTGTAGACTGGGTCATGCAGCTAGGATAATAGAGCGTCATGCTCTGAAATCTCTTGACAAAAGTTTTGATAGACTCCCCTTTCTTCTGCTTGGCTGCAAGGAGAGTCAGCACCGAGATCTCTGAATATCTTCAGAGAAATAAGCTAGAAACAACTTTTCAAGGTCGGCCCATGTTTTAATTGAGCCAGCAAGAAGTTTCATAAACCACTAAAAAGCAAACCCCTTAAGGGTGCTAATGAATAAATCAGCCAAAATAGCATCATTCGATACTAATTCCTATTTGTGTTAGATCGGTGACCCTTTACCGTCAAAATTGTGAAGGGTTGGTGTCTTGAATTTGGGAGGGTAGGGAGCCTATCTCATTCTGCTGGGTAGGGTCAGACTATCCCCACTTCTTGGAGTCCATCTCGGTTGGCGAGGGCCTCAAGGCGTTTGCTCCAATTTACTCATCCTTTGGAATGAGTGCTCCCATTCTCTGAGTTGTCCTCCTCTTCAGACGAAGACTTGGGTGGCTTAGAGTTGGAATGCTCTTCATTCTCAGTGTTCGCAGAGGATGAGCTCTCCTCTTCCTTCCGTTTGCCATTAGACTTCTGGAAGGAGTCTTGGCCTTTGGCATCTTTTTGTCCTTAAGCAGTTGTGATAGCATCTGCTTAAGGGTGTCGATAGATTCCTGCTAGGCTCAAATCATATCGAACTGTTCTTGTTAGACTCGGGCCAGCTCTTCGAATTGCTTGGCCATCTCTTCGGGAGTTCTCACTATGTAAGCAAAGGTGGTTATCCTCAAGCTGGAATTCGAAAATTGGGATTCGATGATGGCAGAATGCTCATCATTCACTTCAATCCCCTTAACCAACAGATTGTAGTCGACTGGGGCGATCGTCCCTGTGTGGGTCTAAGTGTACTGGTAGACCCCTTCAAGTTCAATAAGGACATCTTTCAAACCTGGAGTCTCTTAGCATCTGACTCCTCTGGGCTGACAGCCAGTTGCTTTCCCATGGACTTACTTGGTGTGGAACTCAACCCCACCATATTTGCAGTCACTTCTGGGTACTCGACGTCAGAGAATGATTTCTTCTTCCGAGTCATCATCTTTTGGTTGACTCTGAAGCTGTTGACAATCGGCTAAACACGAAGGTTTATTCGTTTGAAAGCCGTAATGGCAATCAGAGAGCACTGCCAAGATTAGTTACTCGCAGTGGCATCGAGGGGCGATATGATGGATGCTCCTCTTCCTTGTCAGGTAGTCCCTCAGATCTGTTGAAGGGACGTCTGAAGAACTAGCCTCTAACCTCTGGAGGTGAGAGCTTTTTGGTTAAACGCGGGTCTCGCATTTCTTTGTTGAAACGCGGACCTTGTGTGAGTTGAAATGTGGCCTTCACATTTTGTTGAAACGCGGGCCTCACGTTCTGAGATGACAGAATGCTGGCCTCACATTTTGGAGCTATTAAAATGCAGGTATCGCGCGTGGATCTCACATTGTTGAAGAATGTGGTCCTCGCATTCTGGGATAGAAATGTGGTCCTTGCGTTGCTTAAGAGAACGCGGGTATCATCCTCGTGTTCTGAATCTGCATAATAGATTATCTCTACAGAATATTCGAGTTGTTGCCAATGAGCGCGGCATCTTTGTTAACGTTCAGCATTTTCGGTTAAGCCACATAGGTTGTTGGGAACCCCTGGCAACCTGAAATTGTAGAGTTTGAAGAAGAGGAGGACGGCGGAATTGGTTTTCATTGTCTCTTTGATTGTGCGCCACCGCTTTTTCCCTACGGGTCTCCTGAGAGACGTTGACGCAGGCAGCATGGGCTGCGCAAGAGATTTTTAGAAACTCTTCAGAAGTGGCGCCTTTTGCACTATAAGTAATGGGGCGGGCCACTCTAGGAGTAATCTTCGAAGAGATTTGAGAGCGAATTTCAGAAGAGACTTTGTGGTATTGCCGCATTGCCTTAGGACTATGATTGAGTTAGAACCTGCACACAAGAATATAGAATTTCAGAACTTAAGATATAAAGTGCAAGTACTCAATACTACCACGATAGCAAGTGGCTAAGCGGGTCGTGATCCACAAGGAGGGACTAGCGATGGAAGCTTTTTATTAAATTCTCTTTTATGCTACAAAGAATGGTTAAAGATCTTTTTTTAGTTTTTTAAAAGGAAAATGAAAAAGAGTTATAATTAAGTTAGGAAGAAAGTGATAGATAGAGAAGATGGAGAAAATAGAAGCGATATGTATAAAGAAATTGAAAGAGTGAAAGAGATTTGGGTGATTATGGTGTTGGTGATCTACCTAAAAGTTACAAGAAAAGAAAGAAAAACTAAAACCTAAAAAACATACTTACCTCTTCGGCACCTGCTTACCTTTTACCCGTATCGACGATGTACGTTTACTTGAAGGCGAGTGAAGCATGGCAAATGAGATCTTCCCCATTCTCGATTATACTATAAAATGAAGGGGTGAGCTATACTACCATAGAATGGATATCCATCACCATAAGCCATCAACGGCACTTGCAAGGACAAGGAAACTTTGAGGCTATCGGTTTCATTTGGATCCACAAACACAAAAGAGGGAAGCGAACAAAAACAAGAATAGAAAAGAAAAGGAAACCTCGATTCGATTCAAATAACAATGGAAGAAAAGATCACTTATACGGTGTCACCTTCAGTACAAGCTTCTCTCATTCCTCCATGAAAGTCTCCTCTCCTCTCAGTTACATAAATAAAACGAAAATTACATAAAATAAAACTAAAAACCTAAGTTACAAACTATAAATTAGCCTAAGTTATGCTCTCTGCTTGGTCCTTCTCCTTTTACCTTTGAGATTGTAGGTATTTATAGGAGAAATGCAGAGGGTAGAGGAGTATGAATATAAGGGAAGCTGACTATTTTTGAATTTAAATCCTCCCCTTATCTCCAAACTTGATTTGATGTGGATATTCAGTTCTGATCTGCAGCTTATTGGCGTATTGATTGCTAAATATAACTTATCAAATGATAGAATTAGAAATAATGATCAACTTAAATATTGTATCCCTTTATGTCCTCTTTCTGGATCATCTTGAATCATCAGATTTGAGTTCTAGTAGCGAAAGTTATGATTCAAATACTAAAATATATCCAGCCAGAATCTGAGTCAAAATTGATTCATCTCATCTGTTGATCTTCTCTTTATCCGTTTATCCATTTGGATTTGGACTTTGTATTTGATGTTATCCTCGGTTGATCTTTAGCTTTAACCACTTGATTCACTAAAAACTGAATTTAACCAACTGAATTGGGATCATCCTCTTCTAACCAAATAGATCTAGTTAAATCTGAATTTAACTAATATTTATTTGATTTTATTCTCTTTCTCCCCATGATTATCTTCTACAAAATAGACATTTAAGATAAGAATTTAGAAGATTTATTTCATGATAAATGTGGATATGTAATAAAGAATAATGCAATAAATGTGTGCAATCAGACTGGCAGAGCCTGAGGAAAGGAACTCCTCAAACTTTCCTTGGTCGAATTCAACGACGAGGGATTCTACTGTCTTTCCGAGGAGCCGGACATCGGCTTGCGCCACAGCATTCTCGTCAGTAGAGAAGAAAGTCCCCAGTGGAGTCTCCATCTTTTGTTTGACTAAGAAAAGAACGTTCTTCGTCGATGTAAGATTTCTTTAAGTGGCTGAAAAATTACAACAGAACAATTCTGATTACAAAAGAGGGAAGAAGACTCGGTTCTTCCCTTTGTTTAAAGCGGGTTCTTTGAGTGGCGATGGAGAGTGATTCTAGTTCTCCGTTGACCGGCTGACTGTCAAGCTTCTCTTCAGGATGCTCTCGAAGATTATATCAGAGAGAAACTCTATTTTTAAGACGCGAAGTATTTAGAGTCCACTGATCACTCATTTTCTCTTTTCTCCAAAAGTCTCCTCTTTGGATAAAAAAAAAAGAAGAAGAGTCTGTTGATTCAAAAAGAGATCTTTGGATTCCAAAAAGAGTCCCGCTTTCTTTCATAGCAACTCAGGCTATTTATAGGGAGTCTTAGGGGTATTGTCGTCCCCTAAAATCCCTCCATAATAGGGAGTAACTCCCTCATTACGTGGGGAGTTAATTGACCCAGTAATGGGGGTCAGTTATAAGAGAAATATGGATCTCGCGCTGGACGCGGACCTCGCGTTGCTTGCTGTAGACGCGAATGTCTCAAAACGTGGAGTTGCTCAGACTCGCGTTTGAAGTGAGGCGCGGGGTTTCTTAGACCGACGTCTGAAGTGAAATGCAGGGTTCCCTGTCCGAAATGGAGGGCCAAGTTATTCAGACTCGTGCTTGACTTGGAACACGGAATTACTCAGACTCGTGTTGGTCGGGATGCGGAATTACTCAGACTTGTGTCAAACACGGTCTAACTCAGGCCTGCGTCTGAAGTCTCCATGCTTCCTGAGATGTGAGGTCCGCATTTCAGTTCAAACGCAACCTTCGCGTTGAAGTGAGGCTCGCGTCTGATAACTTGTCCTTGGTAATTTTTTGACAGTCTACAAACCCTTCTCCATCAACATCACCATCTTCATCATTTCCACCAACCTACACCCATCACCACCAACTTCTCCACCATCTCTACCACCACGTACACCACCGCATCCACCAACAAACTCTCCTCCTCGACAAACTCTATCATTCTAGCACCTCCTCACTTTCCGAAATGATGTTTCATCAACCCCCAAAATCACCCACTTCAACTACACTTGCACCACCATCATCACCTTTCCCCTTTGGCTGCTGGCCATCCTGACTGCGCCGTCGCCGGCGTCCCCCAACTAGGCCAACCACTTCTCCCCTCCTCTTCTTTTCTTTCTTCTTTTCCTTTCTTTTCTTCCTTCCTTTCTTCCTTTTATTCTTTCATTCCTTCTTTCTTCTTTATTTCTTTCTATTTTTCTTTTCTCTGTTTTTCTTTCCCCTCCTCCTCTTTTTTTTTTCTCATACTTGAGCCAAGCCATGACCTGGGCTGTTGGGGCTGTCCTTCTTCTCCTCTCTTTCCTTTTCTTTCTCTTCCTTCTTTCTTCTTCTTTCTTCCTTCTCTCCCTTGTTTCTTTTCTCCTCTTCTCTTTCTCTAATTTTGGTAACAGAGAGAACACTCTCTCTTTCTTTTCTATCCCTCAATCTCTCTCTGTACTCAGTCTCTTTCACTCTTTTTTCATCTTTCTATTTCTGACTCTCTCTTTCTCTCATTTTGTCTCTCTGTTTATCATTCTCTGTCTTTCTCTCACTTTCTCCATAGGGGATTACTCAACGCGGAGCTTACCCCCGCGTCCAAGTGCCTCTACTATGCGTGACGCAACCCCCACATCCACATCTGATATAAATTCATCGCTGGATGACGTAAGCCACGACTCCTGCGTCCGTGACCCTCGTGTTTCCTTGATTTCTCCCTCTTCTTAAAATTATAATATTTTATGATGATTGAACGCGTTTATTCATTAGTTATATGGAGTTCCGGAGTTCAGGATTTTCACAATGTTTTTCGTATTTAGGCGAGTGTTCTTGCTTTTTTGTATACCCCACTTCGACGGTGTATTATTATATTTTCTGAGACTTTATATTTGTATTTTTAGATATGTGTATTGGTACCGATGTGATGTATCTATATTCTGTAGACTGGTCTTGTAATAGTATAGATGATATTATATTTATGTGTTGTTCGGTACTAACATTTGGTGCCAGTACTTATACAGTCTCTGGGCTTAACTGCTCTGCAGTTTTACTACAGCCTCCGGGCTAACCTCTTTGATGTTTATTAAAGTTCTTTGGACTTTCTAGCTACACCTGGAAAGGCAACTATGTAAATCACCTAGAGGGGGGTGAATAGGTGATGGCTATACTAAATGGCAAATAATGCAGAATTAAAATATACTTGCTAGCAACCTAGCAATTACCAATCACAACACAAGAAATACTTGCAAATAAGTAAACAATATAAGTGTGCAAGTAAGTAAAGAGAGAGTAGAGTAAACAGAGAAAGAGTAAGCAATCGCAAACACGATGATATGTTCCGAGGTTCGAGCCACTGCTCTACGTCCTCGCCTTTAACACTATGAAGGATTTTCACTATGACTGATCTCACAGATCGTCAACCATTACAAGTTCTCAATAGAACTCAGTGGACTCACAAGTCCTCTCTGGTGGTGTCACAACACCAACACGGAGCTTACTAGCTCACTTGAGGCCACAACCTCTACAACTTCACAATAGAAGGAAATCGGTGATCTTCACTTGATCACAAAAGGCTCATAAGCACAATCTTATAACCAAGATGAGGAGGTGAAGCTCTTTGAGATTGTGTAGTGAAAATAGCTTGTAAAGATGTAGAGGGAAGGCTTAAGATAAAAATCAAGAATGTGAAATTTTGGCTCAAAAGAAAATCTTTCAAGAAAAGGCTAAAATTCGACTATATCTTCTTGTAAACTTGTAAAATCTTTTTCAAACTTCCTAAAACTTGTTAGAGGGTTTTCTACAGTCCCACTATTTATAGAGGATGAAAACATGAGGAGAAAATCTAAAAGAGTCATTAGGAAAAGACCCAGAAAAAGACAAACAGAAATATAGCCGTTGAAAAATAATCAGAAGGAAATCCTTCTATCGGTCAACCGGTCGATCGACCGCCAACGGTCGGATTTTCGATTGTTAAGGATAGGGTTCGTCCGGTCGGTCGACCGTTTTTCCCAACCAGAGAGCAAAGCTCTTGTCAGTCGACCGAGGCGGTCGACCGGACCCAACTGAGAGCAAAGCTCTTGCAGTCACACGGTCGACCGAAGTGCACACAATGCACTTTGGTGCATGTCGGTCGACCACTCGGTCATCCGACAGAGCAAATCTGCTCTGCCTACGGTCGACCAGTCGGTCAACCGATGAAGAGCCAAAAGCATGTTATGGAGATCTTTTTGAAACCACTCTTTTTCTGACAAAATTAAACTTTGTTTTTAAACACAAAATAGAGTTCCAGGGACTTGATAGAACCAGTGTATGATCATAGATCAACACAAACAAAGTTAGAACTATATTTTGTAAAAACACTTTTCTAAATCGAAAACCGATTTTTTCGAAACTCTTTTTTTCGAAGCTCAATTTTGAACATGACAAAAAGAATAGTTTTAAACTCTTTTTAAAACACTTTAGGAATATAAAAGATGTGTGTGTGTGTGTGTGTGTGTGTGTGTCAATCCCAAAAGAGCTATCAACCTGTATCATCTTGGTTTTAACAAATGACTATAAATCCTATCTAAAATGCAAAAAGCAAAAATACAAATCTTGATATAGTCTTCTCTTGCAATCTTGATCCTTGAGCTCTTCTTTGTGCTTAAGCTCTAGGATCTATATCTTCTTGGCTTCCAAATGTGTGAGTTTTGTAATGGAGCCGAAATACAACAAAGAGTTAACCTGAAATTTTGCTAAACGGAATTATTAAAAACATAGCTACATATGTTTTGTTATCATCAAAACTAAGGCTAATGACCTTTGGGCCAACAATCTCTCCCTTTTTTATGATGACAAAACACATGGAGTTATCACAAAAAAATTGGGAAGAGACTTCAAGCGAAGCTCCCCCTAAGCACATGTATATATCAAAATGTGACATATAGGTAAGATGTATCAATAAAAGCATATGAATAAGATATATCAATCAAGCTCTATGCAACCCATCTATACATGCCAGAATACAGAATTACAAAGGTGCATGCACAAACGGTTTTCTCCAACCAACCAATAACTTCCAACCTCCAAAACAAGTGGTAAATGATTGGTTTACAAAGGATACACAAAAACAAAAATATACCACATACCACACATAGAAGACATGTATCAAATATCAACAACAAAAAGATACATAACTTCCGGAAGACAATAGTGATATCATAAAAGAAATTTGTCCATACAAAGGTTCATGCAACCTCAAAACAAGTTCCAAACCATAAAATAGGTACTACAATATAAAAACACATGTCTAAATGCCAAATACTACATGTCCACATAAAAGAGTACATAAATAAAGACATGAAAATAAAAACTCTTAGATAACTCCACAAAATCTCTCCTCCTTTTTGTCATCAACAGAAAAGGGGTCATTCCTTCTGAAAGTCTAGATCTTCAGAAGGAGCTGGTGCCTCAGAAGAAGCTGGAAGAGGTATCCTGGTGTCAAACAGAGGACCGATGCAGGAAGGGACTGCGCATGGCCTCTCGGAAGTGAAACAGGCCAAGCGTTCCTACTATAGGTCTCGTCGATGCATGTCTGGAGATAGCGAATAGATAAGCAGATGTATTGCAGGTCATTCTAAACTATGTGCTCCATCCTTTCAAAATTTGCGGTCATCTTTAAATCATGCTCACGAAGATGGGCAGAGAGAGCTATGTATGGGTCGACAGAGGCTGAGGAGGCTGAAGTGGATTCAGAGGCAACAACAGGAATATAGGAGGGGGCTGAGGAGCAAGAGCACGCATCCTCTTTAGGAGAGTGTTGTTGATATCAATAGACGGTTCGACGGACTATTCAGCAAAAAGATCAAATTTTAATTGTTTGAGGAGTCAGGTAATGAGCATCTCATATGGTAAGTGTCGGTTTAGAATCAAGAGGTGCTCAGAGACTATGAAATCGATGATGAGCTTAGGAATGTTAACTCTAATACATTTTAGAAGGCAATACATCAAGAGGGAAGCAGAACCCCGAGCATAACTATATTCTCCTGATTTTAGAAGGAGATTATAGAGCACTATTTTAACTAGGACCTGGGCGGCGAGCGTATAATACTTCACCTCCTCATTCCTAACCAAAGCAGGGTTATCATCATCATGAAGTAGGAGAGATGCGGTGGGGCAGATTCATCGTCAGGATATTCAAAATCATGTATATCAACATTATATATATCTACACTCTTATAGGAGAGGTGTAGCAGATGGTGCAAATCGATCTAAAGAAATGTTAATGTCCCTATCCAGAACCCTGATCTGATATGATTGTTTTAGAAAATCGGATTAGAGTAAAAATAATGCACAAGCTCAGGGCAGACGGGTTCGTTAATGGTGACTAGGTATTCAAGATAGCTTGTGTTCAAAATGTTTACTAGATTCAAGTGCTCAAATCAGCAAGCACAACAGTTCTACCAGAAATTACATGCTTATTATGGATCATAGAAAATCTATGAGAAGTATTCTGAGAAACAAAGAGATTTAATGATGATTCGGGTTATTTACCCTTATCAGATCTAAGCCTTTTTGACATAGTAAAGATAGGAAGATGATAAACAAATGTTTGGCACGAATTTTAGAAAGATTTCTAGAAAAAATTATGAAATAAAAAGGATTTTGAGAGATTAGAGATTATACCTTGAAGAACCTAAAACATTTCTCCTTGAAAACAAGCAAATTTGAAGTTTTGAGGAGAGATCCAAAAAATTTTAGGGATTAATTTGAGTTTGGAAAGGATTTTGGGAGAGATGGGAGGAAGGGAAGTGGGGAGGAGAAGAAACGAGATTCAGTGAAGATAAGAAAATGAGAGAGATAGGGAAGATTTTTAAAATGGGTAAAAAATTAGCAGACCCGACTCACGGTCGATCGCTCGGTCGACCGGGGTCTAACCGAGAGCTTTTCGGTTACAGTCGGTCGACCGGCTTACGCCAAAAATATTTTTTTCTGTTTCAGGTTCCTTCGGTCGACCGCCCGGTCGACTGGACCTATATTAGGTCAACTCGGTCGACCATGACTGCCCAAAAAATAGTTTTAAGAAATATGAATTAGTGGCTTTTGAAAAATATTTTTACTTGGATATTCTTATACATAAAATAGATAAATAACACCAAAAATCTTATAGGCATGAAAAACACATGAAAAAGAAATCAAAATATTTTTATTATTATTATATTAAAATATATTTTTCAATAATTAAATCATATATTAAGCAATTAAAAAATAAGATATTGAAGCCGAATACCCTTGACTGGTTCCGAGCTTCTCCTCGTCATTCCTCTAATAAGAGTTGAGGTGCACAATTACTATCTTGATTTATTACTTAAATATAGTTTAAATATGATACCCAACCATAAGATAGATACATAAACAAAATATATATACATGCATATGGGCAAATAAATTAATCTATGTACACATACATGCAAAGATATCTATCCACTAAGTGAGCATGGAAAATACTATAAACATGGGCAAGCAATTCATTAGATAGTAAAGAACAAAAGTAATGTTAACGGACTAGCTCAAATATAATCAAGCCATTAAAAAAAATTATGTATTCATAACTAAAGCATATTAACACAAAAGAAAAACTAGTTAATCCTATGCATATATGATCTAGCTAGAAAAAAAAATTTCAAATGGAGAAGTTACCAAACCATGGGCAATCTCCAAAAAAGGTGCTTCTTGATAGCGATGCAATATGACGGTTGATCCTTTGAGCTTCGACGCATCCACCACCAAGGCAACATCTCCCCCAATGTCTTGGAGGAGGACTACACACCTACATCAATCAAGTTGTGTTTTTGGTACTCAAATCTTTTTGGGTCTTATAAGGATAGTACTTTCTCGAACCTAAACATTTTTGTTTAACATATTTAACTTAGCATAATAAAATTTTGCTAAATGGCCTTTGCGGCCGTAATGTGCACATGTGCACACTTTGCCATACGTGAAAGCATGTTTATGTTGATGTGTATGTGCATGTTGTGCATGTTTTTCATGGTGTGTGTGAGATGAATGAGGTGTATGTTTCCTTTGGGTTTTTCTCTTTGGAAACATAGAAGCAAATTTGTTTATGTCAAATGCGCACTTTTTCAAAGTGGTATCCAAAACATCAATACGTTTTGGATATTCAAAAATTTATTTTTGTTAAAAACAATATTAGGTCTTTTTCCTATACAAACAAGTTGGTTATCAAAATCCTTTTTCGTTTTCTCAAAGGAAATAGATAAGTCATTTTTCTCTTTAAAAATAATTTCTAGCTTATTCTTTAAAAAATTCATTTTTCTTTTTCAATTTTTTATTTTGTGCAAGAGAAATTTCATATCTATTTTGTAATTCTTCAAAAAATTATGCAAGTACATTCATAGTTAAATCATTATCTTCTAAAGAGGTTTTGAGATTTATCATGATAGTTTCTCTCCGTTTGCCATAAAGCAAACGTGTGTGGCATCAATCTCTTCATCAAAATCCGTTTCTGAATCATCTCAAGTGGCTACCATCGCCTTCTTCTTCCTCTGCACGTTCTTGGAGGTAATGGCTTGAAGTGAGGGGCAATCTGCAATTAGATGGCCCATCTTCTTACAATGAAAGAAAGCACCCATCTCCTCCTCCTTTTCAAATCTTTCTTGATGTCTTCCTCTTTGAAAGTTGCTTTGTCTTCCCTTTTTATAAAACATCTTCCCTACTTTCCGAATGAGCATAGCAAAGTCCTCATCACCACTTCTGATGATGCTTCTTCATCAAAAGATGAGGGAGTAGTCTTGAAAGTTATTGCTTTTTTACTTTGGAGTCTCTCTTTCTTCTCTCACCTTCATTTCCATCTCATGGGTTTTGAGATTTCCAATGAAGTCAAAGAAATCTATCTCCTCTCTATCGTTGAGCTCCTTAAGGGTTGTCGCCTTGACCTTCCAAGCTTTGGAGAGAACTCTAATAAACTTGCGAATCATTTGGTCATTGTCAATGGTGTCCCATAAAGAAGATAGTCCATTAGTGATCTTGGTGAACCGAGTAAGCATCTCATCAAATACTTTCATTTTCAAGCATGTAAAAATTCTTATATTCAGAACGGAGCAAGTCAACTTTAGATCTCTTAACTTGCAACGTCCCCTCATGAGTTATGATTAGATCATTTCAAACTTTATCAGCGGATTTGTAATTAATTACACAAGAAAGATCATCATCATCATTTAATGCTTGTGTAAGTGCATATTGGGCTTTGGCATTGGCCTCATAGTCCTTGGCAGTTGCTTCGGGCCATGTATCCTCATCACCGTGAGGTTCAACAAATTCATTGGTAATGGCTTTGGCAACTCTAAATCCTAGGGACTTAAGGAATAGGTTCATCTTGACCTTCCAAATAGGGAAGTTCAACCCATCAAATTTGGGTGGAAACTTGATGCAGAAAGTCGTGTGATGCCATGAAAATAAGTATAAATGCACAAACAAATAACAAATGTAACAAATGAATATATCCAAATAAAAGGATCTCCCTAAGATGGTTAAATCAAAACTATGGTTAGGCTCTGATACCAATTATAAATCACCTAGAGGGGGTGAATAAGTGATGGCTATACTAAATGGCAAATAATGCGGAATTAAAATATACTTGCTAGCCACCTAGCAAATACCAATCACGCACAAGAAATACTTGCAAAAAAAGTAAACAATATAAGTGTGCAAGTAAGTAAAGATAGAGTAGAGTAAATAAAGAAAGAGTAAGCAATTGCAAACACGATGATTGTTCCGAGATTCGAGTCACTGCTCTACGTCCGCGCCTTCAACACTATGAAGGATTTTCACTATGATCGATCTCACTAGATCGTTAACCATTACAAATTCTCACTAGAACTTAATTCACTCATAAGTTCTCTCTCACAGTGCCGCAACACCAACATAGAGCTCACTAGCTCACTTAAGGCCGCAACCACCACAACTTCACAATAGAAGAAAATCAGTGATCTTCACTTGATCATAAAAGGCTCACAAGAACAATCTTATAACCAAGATGAGGAGGTGAAAATTCTTGGGATTGTGTAGTAAAAATAGCTTGTAAAGATGTAAAGGGAAGGCTCAAGCTAAAAATCAAGAATGTGAAATTTTGGCTCAAAAGAAAATCTTTTAAGAAAAGGCTAAAACTTGACTAAATCTTCTTGTAAACTTGTAAAATCTTTCTCAAACTTCATAAAACTTGTTAGAGGGTTTTTCTACAGTCCCACTATTTATAGGAGATGAAAACATGAGGAGAAAACACAAAAAGAGTCATTGGGAAAAGACCTAGAAAAAGGCAAATAGAAAAATAGTCGTTGGGAAAAAATTAGAAGGAAATCCTTTTGTCGGTCGACCGGTCGGTTGACCACCAACGGTCAGATTTCTGATCATTAGGGATAGCGGTCGACCGGTCGGTCGACTGTTTTTCCCAACCAGAGAGCAAAGCTCTCTGTCGATCGACCGGGGCGGTCGACCAGACCCAACCGATAGCAAAGCTCTTGCAGTCGGTCGATCGCACAATTGGCCGAAGTGCACACAATGCACTTTGGTGCATGTCATTCGACCGCTCGATCGACTGACAGAGCAAATCTGCTCTGCCTAGGGTCGACCGGTCGGTCGACCGACAAAGGGCCAAAAGCATGTTATGGAGATCTTTTTGAAACCATTCTTTTTCCAACAAAAATAAACATTGTTTTTAAACACAAAATAGAGATCTAAGGACTTGATAGAACCAATGTATGATCATAGATCAACACAAACGAAGTTAGAACTATATTTTGTAAAAAGACTTTTCTAAATCGAAAACCAATTTTTTGAAAACTCATTTTTCCTAAACTCGTTTTTGAAAATGACAAAAAGAATAGTTTTGAACTCTTTTTTAAAATTCTTTCGGAATATGAAAGATGTGTGTGTGTGTGTGTGTGTGTTAATCCCAAAAGAGCTATCAACTGTATCATCTTGATTTTAACAAACGACTATAAATCCTATCTAAAATGCAAAAAGCAAAAATACAAATCTTGATATAGTCTTCTCTTGCAATCTTGATTCTTGATCTCTTCTATGTGCTTAGGCTCTGGGATCTACATCTTCGTGGCTTCCAAACGTGTGAGTCTTGTGATGGAGCTGAAATGCAATAAAGAGTTATCATGAAATTTTGCTAAATGAAATTGTTAAAATCATAACTACATATGTTTTGTTATCATCAAAACTAGGGCTAATGGCCTTTGGGCCAATAAGCTTAGCGCTCAGCGTTTAAGCACTAAGCACGCTTAGGCGGGACTTTACCAGATTTTAGACTCGCATCTTAATCTGAGTCGTCCTTGAGTTCTACCGGGTGCTTGATCGGTGGGGAAACTAGCACTCAAAAATGTGTTTTATGTAAAATCGATAAAAAGCTCGAATATGCTAATGTACCCTCGATACTTCCGTTATAGCATTGGCTTAACGGGTCGAATCCACAGGGAAGGGAGGCGATAGAAGCATTAACAGTCTCTATTCACGTCAGTTGTTAACACTTCTTCTTTGTTAAAAGAATGAAAAAGAATGAAAAATAAAAGAAAATGAAATCCAGAATGTAGTAGGTGAGGAGAGCGATGAAAACGGCGATGTAAAAACAAAAGTGAAGTGCTTTGGAAATCAAAATAGAAAAAGAGATGGAACAAGGTTGAACTAAGAAGGATGGTAAAAACACCGATAGAAAAATGAGAAAAGAGTTTGGAAAACGATTTCTAAATCAAGCTAAAAATAAACTCATGGCTACTAACTACTAAATGCTCCACTAACCATGCTAACCTCTTCGAGATAGTTGCCTCACATTTTGATCCTTGGCCATCACAATCCTTGGCTCCAAGAGACGGTACAAAGCATGGCTCATGGATGGTTCATCACATTCAAAACATTGCATCAAGAACAAGCTAATACAAGCATCACTCATTACACTACTAGCATGAAATAAAAGAGCATGAAATAAAAGAGAGTTAGCTTGGTTAGCAAGTTAGCAAGTTAGCAAGTTAGATGTTAGAACCCATCATCTTTGGCCATCAATGGCTCTTGCAAGAACAAGGCCTTGTAGAGGCAACCCGATTCATGTGGATTATCAAGTAAGTGGTTAGATGGTTAGTGGTTAGTAGTTAGATTGCCATGAGAAGAAAAACTAGCAAGAAATCATGTAGAAGGTGAAGGAGATTACATTGGAAGAGAAAGGAGGCATCTTTACGTAGAGTGTCACTCTCTATTACATCAATCCCTTGCTTTCTTTCTCTAGAAATCACTCAGTCCTACTACAATGATCTAAGAAAAAGAAATAAAAAATACAAGAAATGAAGTACACTCACCTACACTACACTAAAATTTGGACCTACTCCTAAAAACGAAGACTGCTCTCGGTTTGGGCCATTGTAGGGATATTTATAGGCCTCAGAAGCATCCAGAAGACGAGACGGGGCCACGCGTCGAAAATCGACGCGTGGCTCCACTATTTTGCCGCGGATCCGCAAGGATTGTCGCGGATCCGCGGCAATATCAGGGACTTAGGTCCCTGGTTTTGGTTCGTGGCTCCGTCTGGCTTCGAGAATGTTCAGGGTATATCCCGTTTCTGGTACTTTCGCCCGAATATTCGTCTGACAGCGCAGGAGGCTAGATTCGATGTATCTTCTAGATAATCCATTGCTTGGCCTCCAAGTAATACAGGATTAATTAGATTAATTACCATAAATTGGGAAGAATTAGGCTCTTATTTCATCTTTGCCCTTGGACTTTGGATCTACCTGCAATAAAGACCAAAACACGGTTTAGATCGACAATTTATTCATAAAGCGGTGAGAGAATGCGATATAATAATGCAGAATTGTAGACTAATCAGTGCTTTAGTGATCAAACTCTATTCGCTAATCTTGTCCCCAGCTTGTTTAGCTTCGCTTGCATGTTCGCTTGCCTACTTACTCGCTTGCCTACTCGATAACTCCATTAACTCTTTTATTTGACGGTTGTGAAGAGTTTGAAATCTCTACTTAAACTATTTTCCGAAACTGAATATTTTTCGGTGTTCGTACCGATCCCTTGTATTGGTACTGTTCTCTTGTATTTGTACTGATCTATTGTATCAGTACCATTTTCTGTATTCATATCGATCCTCTGTGTCAGTATTGTTTTCATGTATTATTATATACGATAGTGATATCTATCGTGCTTATTACTCGACATGCCATTACTTGATACCTGCCACCTGTCATGATATCACTTATCACCTGCCACCTGTCATGTTACATCTTAACCTGTGATTATCACATTTACAGGAATCCTATACCTATTATCTTGTATTATATACAGTGACCTGTTATGCTATATTATATACAGTGACCTGAATATATAGTACTCATGTACTCCTATAATTCCCTGAACCTGACCTGCTCCTGATATTCTCATAAATTGATAATTACATAATAAACTATAAAAAGGACAACTTACATCGGGCTGGGGAAACTGATGGATATCGGTATGATGTCATATTTATAATAGTGGTCATCAATGAAGTGTCGTGTGGGGTGCGTAATGATAAGTCCCCAGAAGCAGGAGTTATATACTAAAGTGTCTTGTGGGGCGTGTAATGATATGACTCCAAAAGCAGTAACTTGATATCATGAGTTATAGTCGCAAGGCAGAGGCGGGACCCACTATAAATATGATCCATCAGTTCTTCCTCAGTTTATAATAACAACCTCGGCTTGCTCATATATATATGTATGTGTACCGGTAACACACACTTAGATATATGGGTAGGATGAGTAATAATAATAAGATACTAATCAATAATTTATTGTGTTTTGCAATTCATGTTGTATATTTTCAGATTACAATAACGTGAGATACATGATATATAGATGAGGGTTTCCTGATTTGGATTATTCCTTCGACGTACTTATCTCATGAAGCCTTAATCTGGGTTGTACTGCTAGTTTTGCTATATTTGGTTTCATCGTGTTTTAATTTGGATTTTCAGTTTTATTATTATTATATTATATATTCTTGGCTTTATCATCTGTGTACTACTTCATTGATCTCCTGCTATTATCATATTGTACACAACCTGTCTCTTGCCTGATCTTATACTTGTATTACTGTGCCTAATCTCCAAACTTGCTTATTCATGGTTTTATACAAATTCTTTAGTTACCGTATAATTACTGCTTACTGATGAATCATACTGTTCTCTTTAGCTATTATTATGGATAGCTCAGGTTGTGCATATGATTAGTCTACAATTCTGCATTATTATGTCGCATTCTCTCATCGCTTTATGAATAAATTGTCGATCTAAACCATGTTTTGGTCTTTATTTCAGGTAGATCCAAAGTCCAAGGGCAAAGATGGAATAAGAGCTTAATTAGACCCAATTAAGGGTAATTAATCCCGCATTACTTGGAGGCCAAGCAAAGGATTCTCTAGAAGATGCATTGAACCTAGACTCCTGCGCTTGTCAGACGAATATTCAGGTGCAAATACCAGAAACGAGATATACCCTGACAATTCTCGCAGCCAGAGGAACAAACTGACGAAATACAGAGACCTGTCTCCCTGCTATTGCCGCTGAAACGCGGCAATAGCCGTGTTTCCGCGGCAAAGCTGTGGATCCACGCGTCGATTTTCGACGCGTGGCCCCGTCTCGTCTTCTGGATGCTTCTGAGGCCTATAAATACGCCTGCAATGGCCCAAACCGAGAGCAGTTTTCGTTTATAGGAGTAGGTCCAGATTTTAGTGTAGTGTAGGTGAGTGTTCTTCATTTCTTGTATTTTTCATTTCCTTTTCTTAGATCATTGTAGTAGGGCTGAGTGATTTCTAGAGAGAGAAAGCAAGGGATTGATGTAATAGAGAGTGACACTCTATGTAAAGATGCCTCCTTTCTCTTCCAATGTAATCTCCTTCACCTTCTACATGATTTCTTGCTAGTTTTTCTTCTCATGGCAATCTAACTACTAACCACTAACCATCTAACCACTTACTTGATAATCCACATGAATCGGGTTGCCTCTACAAGGCCTTGTTCTTGCAAGAGCCATTGATGGCCAAAGATGATGGGTTCTAACATCTAACTTGCTAACTTGCTAACTTGCTAACCAAGCTAACTCTCTTTTATTTCATGCTCTTTTATTTCATACTAGTAGTGTAATGAGTGATGCTTGTATTAGCTTGTTCTTGATGCAATGTTTTGAATGTGATGAACCATCCATGAGCCATGCTTTGTACAGTCTCTTAGAGCCAAGGATTGTGATGGCCAAGGATCAAATGGTGAGGCAACTATCTCAAAGAGGTTAGCATGGTTAGTGGATCACTTAGTAGTTAGTAGCCCTGAGTTTTCTTTTAGTTTGTTTTAGAAATCGTTTTCAAACTCTTTTCTCATTTTTCTATCGGTGTTTTTACCATCCTTCTTAGTTCATCTTAGTTCAATTTTCTTTTCTATTCATTTTCCCAAATCACTTTCAATTTTGTTTTTACATCACCGTTTTCATCGCTCTCCTCACCTACCACATTCTGGATTTAATTTTCTTTTCTTTTTCATTCTTTTTCATTCTTTCAACAAAGAAGAAGTGTTAACAACTGACGTGAATAGAGACTGTTAATGCTTCTATCGCCTCCCTTCCCTGTGGATTTGACCCTTTAAGCCAATGCTATAACGGAAGTATCAAGGGTACATTAGCACATTCGAGCTTTTCATCGATTTTACATAAAACACACTTTTGAGTGCTAGTTCCGCCCGCGATCAAAATTTTGGCGCCGTTGTCGGGGAAGGGAATGGTTTTTTTTCACGTTTTTGTTAACATTGTCTTCTCTGTTTTGGTGTGCAGGGCAATATTTACAGGTGCTTAACATTGCAGAACAGAAACTAGCTTTGCCTCTCCCTGCTCTTAAAAGCAGGGCCCCAGTTTCTAAACAAAAGCCACGAAATCGCGACATTTGCCGCGCAACCGCGGCCATTGTGCAATAATTTTGTATTGTTTGTTCTAGGATGTGTATCTTGTAATAGCTAGTTGATTTGTACTGCTATCTTTCTGCTTTGCTTGCCTACACACCATAAATATATAAAAGAACTAAAATACGGTAATTGGACGCTTTTAAAACGGCTTAGACATTTGCATTTAGGCACGTGTCAATTCAATTCCAAAAAACTGTATTTTGTTCTGTTGTTGTGATCTGGATGGAGATGTACATATGACATTGCATATAGCATAGGACAAACAAGTGGGTGATTTATCGCTTTGTGTTACATTCTTATCTATATTGCACACTTGCACAAATTACAATTAAGGGCAAAACCCAAACAAGATAAGCTGGGATTTCATTACCCTTCCTTAGCCCAAAAATCATCTCCCCACTCACACAACCCAAGCCCTAATAAAATTTGAATAGACATTGGCCCCTAGGGACATTTCATCTAGGTCTAGATCAACCCTACTTTTTGGCTTGGTTTTGATTTTTCTCTTCTTTTTGTTTGTTGTTTGATTTTTCTTTTTGTTTGTAATTTTTTTATGAAATGGCATTCAACAAAAATAATTCTTTCAATCCTAACATGAATCCATATTTCACACCGCCTCCATTCTATTCAGATAATTCCAACCCGGCGTTTTACAATATGCACCAACCACATACACAGGGTTGGCCTTATCCGAATCAATACAACCCATACCCACATTCTTATGACTATAATTTCCAAAATAATTTCAACTCGTCACAGAGTCAATGGGGATTCAAGTCCCCCGAGCCAAATTTTCAACCTCCTTGTCCACCATGTCCACCTCGTCCACAATATACACAATATTCATTCCCCGATTCCGCTTCATATACTCCTTTTTCTGGACCTCCCATTGAAGAAAAATATGAGTTACAAAGGAGTATAGAAGCCAATCTACAAGAGGCCGAGCAACAAATTCAGAAAATGAGGGCCTCTCCAATTCCACAACATTTTCAAGATTCATACTCAGTTCCACCAGTCCAAAATAGAAGACCATCAATTTTGGAAATGAGTATGCGTGAGTCCAAACAAAAATCACAAAATCTGATGGACTCACAATTTTGCCACCAATTCCAAAACAACTCTTCATCTTTTCAACAAAACGATGAACCAATGAATTGTAAAAAGATGCTTGAAATCATGACTCAGGCTCAAAATGCTCGTAACCGTGACATAGAGTTGATGATTCAAACTCTTCATTCTCATCCTATTTCTAATGTCACTAACCATTCTGTCCGAGCCAAAGAGTCATGTTGTTTTGGAAATCAAGATTCAATTTTAGCACATCCACCTGAACTTGTCCACACCTCAAATCCCATTGACATTTTGGCAAGTTATCCTTTTCCTGAAATTGAACTTGAGCATGAATATGATCCTGAACTTTCACTTGATGATTCAATTCTACTTCATGATTCAATTATGACTCCGGTGTCTTCACCTGATTTCACTCCTTTTCCCGAGTCAGTATTGGATCCAGTGCCAGTCCATTGTGAAATTGAATCACCAATCTCTTATGATGATCATATTGAATTTGGCCAATTTCATACTTTTGAAAGTCCATTTGATAAATTGGTAAGTTCTCATTTTTATGGAATTGAACTCAATGAAGAATGTGACTTTGACCCTCAAATTTGTGATTCAGTTCAAATTCCTGAATCATTATTGACTCCTGTTTTGTTACCCATTTGAGCAACATTTTGGAGTCAGTTTTGATTCCCATACCTGTCATTCCTGAACTTGAATCACCAATCATAGATAGTCACATTCCATCACGGGGAAATGATTGTGGACTTGAGCTTCATTTCTTGATTTGGACCCACTTCCTGAACCGATCTCGACTCCCGAACCTTTACTTGACTTGAGTCATTTTTCTGAGTCGATATTAGTTCCTATATTTCCTGAGTCCAAATCAATCATTCCATTCTGGGACAAGGGTTTTGAAAATTTTGACTCCGAAATTATTTTGAAAATTTGGAAATTAGATGGGGTAAATTTTTTAATAAAAATCATAAATGCATACATCTTTCTAGTGGGTTGTATTCTTAAGATTTCTGGTGAGTTCCTCCAGACTCCACGCAAGAATCATTGGGCCGCCTTTCGTGGACCAATCAGACCACCACCGGAACCACCACCTTGAGGTGATTTTTCCTTCCCTCTCTATTTGTTTTATGCATACATATATCACGATGCATTGAGGACAATGCATGAGATAAGTGTGGGGGAGGGTTTACTAACTTAGAGTTTTTAGATTTTCTTTCTTTTACATTTTATTTAGGATACTTTTAGAAATCTTCCCTTTTGTATAGGAATTTCTCTTTCTTTAAAAACTTTTTGAAATAAGAGATAAAGTTTTGATCTATTTTTAAGGAAATTAAGATGATCTTAGAAATTAAGGAAGCCTTAATTATGACATCTTAAACCTAGTCGAAATAATGGATCTTGTTTAAAATTATAGGCTAAGTAAGATAAATTTAGGAGATAATTTTATCTTGAATTTTTTGCCATAGATAGTATACACTCCACACTTACACAATTTTTGGGATGGAAACAAAGACCTAAAATGCCATAAAGCAAAAATAAATAAAAAGAAAAAGAAAAAAATTGAATAAAACATAACTTATTAAGCTGGATAATTATGCCTCAAGAAGCATGATTATTCACGCCTAACGGTGGTCAAAAGAAGCAAATAATCCCCCTTAGTTTTGTGGCCTTGTTTACTTGAGTCCTTAAACTCTAGGGATGTTTTTTATCATCTGGTGCCCTAAAACTGTCTGGTTTGGGAGTCATCGGTTATAGGCTCGCTACATGGGTGAACTAGAAAGCCTACGAAAAACTAAGGGAAGAAAAAAGAAAAAAGAAAAATATATATATATATAAATAATATATATAAATGGCTTGATGGTTAGAGTTGAAATCCCAGAAATCTTCACTATCACAAATGCATATTATCTAGGTTTTATGAGAGATAAAATATTCAATCCAATTTTGAATTCTTACCTTAATTGAAGACAAGATCTTGCATAGAGACTAAGTTTAAGGAAGATTGATTGGTGGTGGACTTATGACCTTAGATCACTTATATTTTTGCAAAAATATTTTGAAAACTTGTCTCTCTTTTCAAAATGTGTTTTCAAAAATACTAACATTTGTCTTCTTTCTTTATGGATTTTGTGGGTGCAATCCGCTGAAAACCCTCAGGAGACAACACTCCTCTAGGGTAACCTAGAGGTTTAACGGCTTGTTGCACACGCTCAGTGCAATCGCGTCACCTGCGAAAGTGGTGTAATAATTCTTGTAGTATAGTTTTTCTTTTCTTGTTTTGCTCGGGACGAGCAAAAGAATAAGTGTGGGGGTGTGATTAGTCTACAATTCTGCATTATTATGTCGCATTCTCTCATCGCTTTATGAATAAATTGTCGATCTAAACCATGTTTTGGTCTTTATTGCAGGTAGATCCAAAGTCCAAGGGCAAAGATGGAATAAGAGCTTAATTAGACCCAATTACGGGTAATTAATCCCGCATTACTTGGAGGCCAAGCAAAGGATTCTCTAGAAGATGCATTGAACCTAGACTCATGCGCTTGTCAGACGAATATTCAGGTGTAAATACCAGAAACGGGATATACCCTGACAATTCTCGCAGCTAGAGGAACAAACTGACGAAATACAGAGACTTGTCTCCCTGCTATTGCCGCGGAAACGCGGCAATAGCCGCGTTTCCGCGGCAAAGCTGTGGAGCCACGCGTCGATTTTTGACGCGTGGCCCCGTCTCGTCTTCTGGATGCTTCTGAGGCCTATAAATACCCCTGCAATGGCCCAAACCGAGAGCAGTCTTCGTTTTTAGGAGTAGGTCCAGATTTTAGTGTAGTGTAGGTGAGTGTTCTTCATTTCTTGTATTTTTCATTTCTTTTTCTTAGATCATTGTAGTAGGGCTGAGTGATTTCTAGAGAGAGAAAGCAAGGGATTGATGTAATAGAGAGTGACACTATGTAAAGATGCCTCCTTTCTCTTCCAATGTAATCTCCTTCACCTTCTACATGATTTCTTGCTAGTTTTTCTTCTCATGGCAATCTAACTACTAACCACTAACCATCTAACCACTTACTTGATAATCCACATGAATCGGGTTGCCTCTACAAGGCTTTGTTCTTGCAAGAGCCATTGATGGCCAAAGATGATGGGTTCTAACATCTAACTTGCTAACTTGCTAACTTGCTAACCAAGCTAACTCTCTTTTATTTCATGCTCTTTTATTTTATACTAGTAGTGTAATGAGTGATGCTTGTATTAACTTGTTCTTGATGCAATGTTTTGAATGTGATGAACCATCCATGAGCCATGCTTTGTACAGTCTCTTGGAGCCAAGGATTGTGATGGCCAAGGATCAAAATGTGAGGCAACTATCTCAAAGAGGTTAGCATGGTTAGTGGATCACTTAGTAGTTAGTAGCCTGAGTTTTCTTTTAGTTTGTTTTAGAAATCGTTTTCCAAACTCTTTTCTCATTTTTCTATCAGTGTTTTTACCATCCTTCTTAGTTCATCTTAGTTCCATTTTCTTTTCTATTCATTTTCCCAAATCACTTTCTATTTTATTTTTACATCACCGTTTTCATCGCTCTCCTCACCTACCACGTTCTGGATTTAATTTTCTTTCTTTTTCATTCTTTTTCATTCTTTCAACAAAGAAGAGGTGTTAACAACTGACGTGAATAGAGACTGTTAATGCTTCTATCGCCTCCCTTCCCTGTGGATTCGACCCGTTAAGCCAATGCTATAACGGAAGTATCGAGGGTACATTAGCACATTCGAGCTTTTCATCGATTTTACATAAAACACACTTTTGAGTGCTAGTCCCGCCCGCGATCAAAATTTTGGCGCCGTTGCCGGGGAAGGGAATGGTTTTGTTTTCACGTTTTTGTTAACATTGTCTTCTCTGTTTTGGTGTGCAGGGCAATATTCACAGGTGCTTAACATTGCAGAACAGAAACTAGCTTTGCCTCTCCCTGCTCTTGAAAGCAGGGCCCAGTTTCTAAACAAAAGCCGCGAAATCGCGACATTTGCCGCGCAACCGCGGCCATTGTGCAATAATTTTGTATCTTGTTTGTTCTGGGATGTGTATCTTGTAATAGCTAGTTGATTTGTACTGCTATCTTTCTGCTTTGCTTGCCTACACACCATAAATAAATAAAAGAACTAAAATACGGTAATTGGACGCTTTTAAAACGGCTTAGACATTTGCATTTAAGCACGTGTCAATTCAATTCCAAAAAACTGTATTTTGTTCTGTTGTTGTGATCTGGATGTAGATGTACATATGACATTGCATATAGCATAGGACAAACACGTGGGTGATTTATCGCTTTGTGTTACATTCTTGTCTATATTGCACACTTGCACAAATTACAATTAAGGGCAAAACCCAAACAAGATAAGGTGGGATTTCATTACCCTTCCTTAGCCCAAAAATCATCTCCCCACTCACACAACCCAAGCCCTAATAAAATTTGAATAGACGTTGGCCCCTAGGGACATTTCATCTAGGTCTAGGTCAACCCTACTTTTTGGCTTGGTTTTGATTTTTCTCTTCTTTTTGTTTGTTGTTTGATTTTTCTTTTTGTTTGTAATTTTTTTTGTGAAATGGCATTCAACAAAAATAATTCTTTCAATCCTAACATGAATCCATATTTTACACCGCCTCCATTCTATTCAGATAATTCCAACCCGGCGTTTTACAATATGCACCAACCACATACACAGGGTTGGCCTTATCCGAATCAATACAACCCATACCCACATTCTTATGACTATAATTTCCAAAATAATTTCAACTCGTCACAGAGTCAATGGGGATTCAAGTCCCCCGAGCCAAATTTTCAACCTCCTTGTCCACCTCGTCCACAATATACACAATATTTATTCCCCGATTCCGCTTCATATACTCCTTTTTCTGGACCTCCCATTGAAGAAAAATATGAGTTACAAAGGAGTATAGAAGCCAATCTACAAGAGGCCGAGCAACAAATTCAGAAAATGAGGGCCTCTCCAATTCCACAACATTTTCAAGATTCATACTCAGTTTCACCAGTCCAAAATAGAAGACGATCAATTTTGGAAATGAGTATGCGTGAGTCCAAACAAAAATCACAAAATCTGATGGACTCACAATTTTGCCACCAATTCCAAAACAACTCTTCATCTTTTCAACAAAACGATGAACCAATGAATTGTAAAAAGATGCTTGAAATCATGACTCAGGCTCAAAATGCTCGTAACCGTGACATAGAGTTGATGATTCAAACTCTTCATTCTCATCCTATTTCTAATGTCACTAACCATTCTGTTCGAGCCAAAGAGTCATGTTGTTTTGGAAATCAAGATTCAATTTCAGCACATCCACCTGAACTTGTCCACACCTCAAATCCCATTGACATTTTGGCAAGTTATCCTTTTCCTGAAATTGAACTTGAGCATGAATATGATCCTGAACTTTCACTTAATGATTCAATTCTACTTCATGATTCAATTATGACTCCGGTGTCTTCACCTGATTTCACTCCTTTTCGCGAGTCAGTATTGGATCCAGTGCCAGTCCATTGTGAAATTGAATCACCAATCCCTTATGATGATCATATTGAACTTGACCAATTTCATACTTTTGAAAGTCCATTTGATAAATTGGTAAGTTCTCATTTTTATGGAATTGAACTCAATGAGGAATGTGACTTTGACCCTCAAATTTGTGATTCAGTTCAAATTCCTAAATCATTATTGACTCCTATTTTGTTACCCAATTTGAGCAACATTTTGGAGTCAGTTTTGATTCCCATACCTGTCATTCCTGAACTTGAATCACCAATCATAGATAGTCACATTCCATCATGGGGAAATGATTGTGGACTTGAGCTTCATTTTCTTGATTTGGACCCACTTCCTGAACCGATCTCGACTCCCGAACCTTTACTTGACTTGAGTCATTTTTCTGAGTCGATATTAGTTCCTATATTTCCTGAGTCCAAATCAATCATTCCATTCTGGGACAAGGGTTTTGAAAAATTTTACTCCGAAATTATTTTGAAAATTTGGAAATTAGATGGGTAAAATTTTAATAAAAATCATAAATGCATACATCTTTCTAGTGGGTTGTATTCTTGAGATTTCTGGTGAGTTCCTCCAGACTCCACGCAGGAATGATTGGGCCGCCTTTTGTGGACCAATCAGACCACCACCGGAACCACCACCTTGAGGTAATTTTTCCTTCCCTCTCTATTTGTTTCATGGATACATATATCACGATGCATTGAGGATAATGCATGAGATAAGTGTGGGGGGGGTTACTAACTTAGAGTTTTTAGATTTTCTTTCTTTTACATTTTTTTTAGGATACTTTTAGAAATCTTCCCTTTTGTATAGGAATTTTCTCTTTCTTTAAAAACTTTTTGAAATAAGAGACAAAGTTTTGATCTATTTTTAAGAAAATTAAGATGATCTTAGAAATTAAGGAAGCCTTAATTATGACATCTTAAACCTAGTCGAAATAATGGATCTTGTTTAAAATTATAGGCTAAGTAAGATAAATTGGGGAGATAATTTTATCTTGAATTTTTTGCCATAGATAGTATGCACTCCACACTTAACAATTTTGGGATGGAAACAAAGACCTAAAATGCCATAAAGCAAAAATAAATAAAAAGAAAAAGAAAAAAAATGGAATAAAACATCACTTATTAAGCTGGATAATTATGCCTCAAGAAGGATGATTATTCACGCCTAACGGTGGTCAAAAGAAGCAAATAATCCCCCTTAGTTTTGTGGCCTTGTTTACTTGAGTCCTTAAATTCTAGGGATGTTTTTTTTCATCTGGTGCCCTAAAAACGTCTGGTTTGGGAGTCATCGGTTATAGGCTCGCTACATGGGTGAACTAGAAAGCCTAAGAAAACTAAGGGAAGAAAAAAGAAAAAAGAAAAAATATATATATAAATAATATATATAAATGGCTTGATGGTTAGAGTTGAAATCCCAGAAATCTTCACTATCACAAAGTGCATATTATCTAGGTTTTATGAGAGATAAAATATTCAATCCAATTTTGAATTCTTACCTTAATTGAAGACAAGATCTTGCATAGAGACTAAGTTTAAGGAAGATTGATTGGTGGTGGACTTATGACCTTAGATCACTTATATTTTTGCAAAAATATTTTGAAAACTTGTCTCTCTTTTCAAAATGTGTTTTCAAAAATATTAACATTTGTCTTCTTTCTTTATGGATTTTGTGGGTGCAATCCGCTGAAAACCCTCAGGAGACAACACTCCTCCTCTAGGGTAACCTAGAGGTTTAACGGCTTGTTGCACACGCTCAGTGCAATCGCGTCACCTGCGAAAGTGGTGTAATAACTCTTGTAGTATAGTTTTTCTTTTCTTGTTTTGCTCGGGACGAGCAAAAGAATAAGTGTGGGGGTGTGATTAGTCTACAATTCTGCATTATTATGTCGCATTCTCTCATCGCTTTATGAATAAATTGTCGATCTAAACCATGTTTTGGTCTTTATTGCAGATAGATCCAAAGTCCAAGGGCAAAGATGGAATAAGAGCTTAATTAGACCCAATTAAGGGTAATTAATCCCGCATTACTTGGAGGCCAAGCAAAGGATTCTCTAGAAGATGCATTGAACCTAGACTCCTGCGCTTGTCAGACGAATATTCGGGTGCAAATACCAGAAACGGGATATACCCTGACAATTCTCGCAGCCAGAGGAACAAACTGACGAAATACAGAGACCTGTCTCCCTGCTATTGCCGCAGAAACGCGGCAATAGCCGCGTTTTCGCGGCAAAGCTGTGGAGCCACGCGTCGATTTTCGACGCGTGGCCCCCGTCTCGTCTTCTGGATGCTTCTGAGGCCTAAATACCCCTGCAATGGCCCAAACCGAGAGCAGTCTTCGTTTTTAGGAGTAGGTCCAGATTTTAGTGTAGTGTAGGTGAGTGTTCTTCATTTCTTGTATTTTTCATTTCTTTTTCTTAGATCATTGTAGTAGGGCTGAGTGATTTCTAGAGAGAGAAAGCAAGGGATTGATGTAATAGAGAGTGACACTCTATGTAAAGATGCCTCCTTTCTCTTCCAATGTAATCTCCTTCACCTTCTACATGATTTCTTGCTAGTTTTTCTTCTCATGGCAATCTAACTACTAACCACTAACCATCTAACCACTTACTTGATAATCCACATGAATCGGGTTGCCTCTATAAGGCCTTGTTCTTGCAAGAGCCATTGATGGCCAAAGATGATGGGTTCTAACATCTAACTTGCTCACTTGCTAACCAAGCTAACTCTCTTTTATTTCATGCTCTTTTATTTCATGCTAGTAGTGTAATGAGTATGCTTGTATTAGCTTGTTCTTGATGCAATGTTTTGAATGTGATGAACCATCCATGAGCCATACTTTGTACCGTGTCTTGGAGCCAAGGATTGTGATGGCCAAGGATCAAAATGTGAGGCAACTATCTCGAAAAGGTTAGCATGGTTAGTGGATCACTTAGTAGTTAGTAGCCATGAGTTTTCTTTTAGTTTGTTTTAGAAATCGTTTTCCAAACTCTTTCTCATTTTTCTATCGGTGTTTTTACCATCCTTCTTAGTTCATCTTAGTTCCATTTTCTTTTCTATTCATTTTCCCAAATCACTTTCTATTTTATTTTTACATCGCCGTTTTCATCGCTCTCCTCACCTACCACATTCTGGATTTCATTTTCTTTTCTTTTTCATTCTTTTTCATTCTTTCAACAAAGAAGAAGTGTTAACAACTGACGTGAATAGAGACTGTTAATGCTTCTATCGCCTCCCTTCCCTGTGGATTCCACCCGTTAAGCCAATGCTATAACGGAAGTATCGAGGGTACATTAGCACATTCGAGCTTTTCATCGATTTTACATAAAACACACTTTTGAGTGCTAGTTCCGCCCGTGATCAGCATACTCAGTCGATGGAGACATGAGGTATATGGTATATAGATGAGAATTTCTTATATGGATTATCTCCTCGAGGTATCAATCTCATGAATTTATCTATTGAGCCCATACAGCTGGTTTTGTCACTTCTGTACATCTCATTACTTGATGCCTCTTTTATGTTCATGTGTGCTTGTGGTCACAACACGGTTTTCAATACGTGCTCTTTGATTCAGATTTATCGATACACGTGTGCCTATCTATACACGTCATTTCATTTGGCATTCATCACACCACTCGTTGGGGAGTTTCTGATTCCCCTAGATCTGCATATCCAGATCCTGAAGCTTGGACCTGATGGATATCCTTTTGACCAGAGTGGCGCAGCGGAAGCATAGTGGATCAACGGAAGACCAGTCTGGGACCCTATTCTTCCAGGCCCCCTGCTCGTCTCTCGAGTTTTTCTTTTATAACTCGTGAGCATCTTTTGTACTATTTATAATTGTATATCCCTAGTATTCTTGCATTTACGCCTATCTGCGATGTGTTATTCTTGTAATATTGTATCACATCCTATGATAACTTTATAATTTTACTCATATGTTGGAATGAATAATGCACCACGTACTTTCGTACTCTGATTCTTACCTGTATTGATGCTTAGCGTATATATGTGAGGGTATTTACGACCTATGTATATACGTCGCAGTAACGTCTCCATACCTAGGGGATCGGGGAGTTACACGACAGCTGGTCAAAACTAGCCGTTACAGGCTATCGGTCGATCGAGATAGTCCTGACATGACTTCGGTCGACCGGTTAGTCGGCCGATAGGCCAAACAAAAATAACTGGCCAAAGTCTCGATCGACCCATGTGCACAAGTACAAGTGTATTTGTGTGCACAATCGGTCGACCGTTAAATCGACTGAGTCAGTGTACAAAATAATAAACAAAAAGGCGGTTGACCAGGTGGTCGACTATCCAAGCCCAAAAATTAGGGAAAACATAGTTTTTGAAATTGAACCAATTTTTGAATAAATAATATAAGTACAAAAATGTTTTTGCAACATATGGGTTGTAACAAAACATGTATATAGCAGGTGTTAAAAATATGAAAAAATATAAAACATGTATCATTAACCAACTTATGAAAAAACAAGTTTAAACACTAAATACTGAAAAACTTGTATTTGAAATTATGTGTGTGTAGTTTTTCTTTGAGCATCAGTTCAACACCAAAACTTGAACATACTAAGATCATATACAGTTATATTAGCTTCAAGTCTTCATCAAAGAGGGTTTCTCCAAACTCTAAGCTTGAATCTCTTCCTTGACTCAACTTGACCTCCTCAGACCTTCCTCATGAGGAAGAATAAGCATCTTTTAATCTCTTGATCTCTGTAAGCTTATAAACACTAGAACCTGATTAGTATTTTATAACTATATGTGAATTGTAATCAATAAAATAAAATCGGAGAGTGTCCTTGGGCCAACACTATTTACCTATCATTTGTATATAAAAATTTCATTTGGCGATTGCTTTCTTCTTCTCTCTACTTATTATTGTTGATTTTTTACTGCATCAATCAAATCGTTGCGTTGTTAATCTTTCCACGTTCTCCAATCATAGCAACAATCAGTGCTTTTAATCCATGAGTCGTCTCGCCTCGTTTTGGTTGGTGAAAAGCAAAAAAAAGTGATACGCGCTTGTTTCGCCTCGTTGCGCGCAAGACAATGACAACTCGCTCTCCTTCTTCATCTGGCGTGCGCTCGTGGGCGGCTGTGGCACAGTGGGGTCCACACGTTTCTGCATCGGCCAGCGCGTGCCTGAGACCGCGACAACGTCTCTTCAGCGGTGCGGTCATCGTGGGGCAGCAAGGCGAGCGTGAGGTCCACGCGGGCTCTGGCGTGGGATCCACAGTACTGTAGCACCACGAGGAGCTTTCTCGTGGTACTGTGCAGCGGTGGCGGTTTTCGGTAATTAATATTTTTAAATTTAGTTAATTTATTAGTTAGATATTAATCACTTTATTTATTAATTTAGTTATTAAATTTCTTGCAATTAATTCTCTGATTTAATTATGGTTTGTTTATCAGCTCATCTTGTTATTGATTTAGTCATGTATAGCTAAAATCCCTATAAGAACCTAGGAGAGATGAACCTAGGCTAAAATCAGGCAAATAATTTGATCTCTCGTTTAGGGCTAAAAAGTTCACATCGAATTATGTAACACCCCGTTCTCGAAATACGCACTTAGTTACGTATTCTGATTTTTTTATCATATTTTCAATTTACTTTCCGTATTTATTTTTGTTTTATGAATATTATGTGATCGTTTTGCATTGAATCCGGATTCATGGACTCGGAGTCAGCCTTAGTCTGAACTGGGGACCCGATCTTAGTGTATTGATCAATTTGACCTTTCTGATTGTCAAATTTGATCAGTTTCAGTTTTAAACATTATTTTTTAATATTTTAGATTTTTCATAATTTACTGAAATTTTTCAGAAATATTCTGCAAAATCTTCAAAATCGGTGTCGACCGGTATCACTGGTCGATTTCAAGATTTTTAATTTACAAATGGAATTAAATTTCTAAAATATACTTTCACATTATCTCTTAGAATCATATTTTTTTACTTTAATGCATTTTTTGAGATTTTTCTGAATTTATTGAAATTCAGTCGGATTTGGTTTCGGCCAAAATCGCTGGTGGATTCAAAGATTTTTAATTTGAAAACAAAATTTTATTTTTAAAAATTAATTTCATATTATTTATTAGGGTGATGTTTTCTGCCTCTGGGTATTTTTCGGATTTTTCTGGAATGATCGATATTTCTCGATAATATAATAATATTATTTTTTGAATCTTTCATTCTTTCTTTTTCTTTTCCTTTCTTTCTCTTTCCCCCAACCCACCTGTGCGCCTTTGTGGGCCTGTGCCCCTTTCCCATCACTTTCTGTCAATCTCTCTTTCTCTCTCTCTCTTCTTTTTCTTTTTCTTTTCTTTCTCTCCCTTTCCTTCTTCTCTCCTCTTTATTGTTCTACCTGGGAACGCCACCACCACCACCGTTCTGGGCCCGTCGCAGCCACCACCTGACTCTGGCGAGCCCCCATCTCCTCCTTCTCTCTCTCTCTCTCTTTTCCTTTTTCTTTTCCTTTTTCTTTTTCTTCTCTTTCTCCTCTTCTTCTCCTCTTCCTCTTCTTCTTCTTTCTCCCTTTCCCCCATCCAGATCCGCCACCTCCACCACCTGCGCCGCTGCCTACAGCCCCCCAGCAACGATCGCCGACCTCTCCCTCTCTCCTCTTTCTCTTTCTTCTTCTTCTTTTTCTTCTTCTTCTTTCTTTTTCTCCTTTCTTTTCTCTTTTCTTTTCCCCTTTTTCTCCCTCTCCCCTATGGTTTTGGGACCGCCGGCGGCTTAGGCCGCCGCCTGTCACCACTGGCCGGCGGTCCCTCTCCTCCTTCCTCTATTTATCTTTGATTAAGCCAAACCTGTACACAAAAAAATATAAAATTTTAGAACAGTGCTAGTGAAAGTACACCTAGAGAGGTGGTGAATAGGTGTATGGCTAATCTAATGACAAATGATGCAGAATTAAAAACAAATTGCAACACACTTAGTGTAACCAAAGAGTGTAGCCGAATTCCCGGTGACGGGTTCTGGACTATCTCCTCTAAATTCCTCTAAATAAGAGTTGAGGTGCTATGTAAAGCTCTCTTGATTCAACACAAGTGAGGCACACAAACAATACCAAGCAAATATGATATGAGCAATATGAATTAATGCAAGGTAAATAAGAGAGAGAGTTTAGAGATAGTGGATCAATCGCAAACACCGAGATATGTTTCGAGGTTCGAGCCACTGCTCTACGTCCCCGCCTTCACACAGAAGGATTTCCACTATATCGTCTACACAGGACTTCCCACATAGGGAACCTCCACTGAGAATTTGGGTAATACAACTTTGGAGTTCACAACTCTTCTCTCAAACAACAACCTCTACACAAGAGGTAAGGCACAACAACAATCACCTCTACACTTAGAGGGATGGGCACTTAACCAAACAATAATCACCTCACACTAGAGGGATAAGGCTCAAAGCCAAACAACAACCTCAATCACCTCTACACTTAGAGGGATACCAACACAACCAAACTCAACCTCCACAATCACCTCTACACAAGAGGGATACCAACAAATACAAGGAAGGTTACAACTCTTGGTGGTCTCAACAACCACAAACTAATTTTCTCACAAAATAAGATTCTATAGATAGGATAGATATCATAGCTCAAGTGTGAGAAAACAAGGAGTTTGAAAAACAAATCACAAGGAAAAACTCTTGGGAAAACTTCTAGATGGCTATAGAAATGAAGAATAAAAACTAATTCTCAAAGACTCTATTTTTCTTTAACTTTTTCAACACTTTAAAACAAATAAAGATAGATCTTTATAACAAAAAACTCTTTAAAAACTTGTTGCTAAAACACTAGGAAAGATAGAAAATTTTTGCCTTTGAAATTCTTGGTGAAATCAGCCAAGGAGGAGGCTATTTATAACCCTCCAAAAATCTGCCCGTTGGCAACAGGAAAGGGCAGAATTGCCCTTCCGGTCGACCGCCCGGGCGACCGGCCAACGATCATTTTTATGACCGTCATGCCATCGGTCGACCGCCCGGTCGACCGCCCGGTCAACCGGGCCTGGATACAGAGAGCAGATGCTCTCTGCCAGTCGACCGGGGCCAGTTCCAGAGAGCAGTGCTCTCTGGCGGTCGACCGGCCCTCCAGCCTATAAGGCCTGTGCACGTTCGTGCACATCAGTCGACCGGACCGGTCGACCGACTTCTGCCTCGGTCCACCGTCCGGTCGACCGGCAGAAGGCCAGGTCACTATTTTAAGGGATTAAAAACTTGTCTTTTTATCTTCAATTAAATCCCGTAAAATCACATAAATTTTACAAAAATGAGTTCTTATAAGATCTTTGAAATACAAATATGTATGACTAAAATTTAACACATATTACAAACTATTTGAACTATTTTTGTGATATAGAAATTTGCCTTTAAACCAAAATCGGTATTTTTCAAACTTGAATTTTTGAAATAGAAAACCGTTTTCTTCAAAACTACAAAAACATAATATTGAAAAAAATTTGAAGCATATTGTATATGGATAGAATCCAATATACATATAAAGATATCTATCTATGTTTTTTACATGAAATCCAAAATCGGTTAAACTGAAAATCAAAACCAATAAACTTCAAAACTTGTGTGTGTTGTGAACTTGAGCATATCAATACTATCTACCTCTACACAAGATCTAAACATACTAAATACAAACTGAAGTCTTCTTGTCTCCAAGCCGATCCGATCCAAACGCGATCCAACGAGCTTGACTCCAACTGAGTGCTAGATGCGATCTTGACGCGCGAGCTCTTGAATGTACATGTGATAGCTTCAAAACACTTTTGTTGAAGCTAATCACCTACTAATATCTTGGTCAACAATTGAAACTATTTAAACACACGATTATTAGTAAACTATAACTACATGAGTTAATCATCATCAAAACTAGAGTGGTGGGCCTCTGGACCAACAGCTAGGTCCTCAATTCTACCGTGTAGCCTAGGACTAACGGGTTGTGATCCACAGGGAGGGACAGTGATGGAAGCGTTATATAAGTTTCTTCTTTTATTTACCAAAACTAGTTAATACTTATCTTCTCATTTTATAAAAAGAAAATAAAAATGTTAAGTAAAGTTAAGAAGAAGATGGTATAAGAAGAGATGGTGGTGGTGTTTTATTTTAATTATAAAAGAAATGAAACAAAAAATGATAAAGAAAATGTTGATGCAAAAATCAGAAATAAAAAAAGAATATTTAAGAAGAATATTTACCTCTACTGTTGAATCATAATGAAATTTATCTTAGCATGGAGTAAAACAAAGTAATAGAAAAGAATAAAGGAAAGTAAGGCTTCGGCGAGATCGAGCACAGTGAAGAAAAATGGAAAACCTCCATTGATGGTCACCTTTGATATAAGCTTTTTGAAGAAAAGATTACAATAGTGTCACTATACAATAACTCTTCCTCTCTTTTGATCACATAACTCTCTCTAGCCTAAAAATAAAATAAAATAAAGAAAATAAAAATTACATTGAAGAAGAAAAGAAAACCTAAACTAAATCTCTCTCTGAGATGGTGTCAATTTTTACCTTCGAGGTATGAGGTATTTATATGAGAAAATCAGAGGGATAGAAAGAATATGAAGATAGGAAGATCTGGATATTTCTAAATTTGAATTTCCCCTTATCTCCAAACTTGATTTGATTTATCCAGAAATTCAATTCTGATCTGCAGGCTATTGGCGTGTTGATTGCTGATTATTACTTATTTAATGATAGAATTAGAATGAGTGATCAACAGAAGAATTATAGCTCTTTACGTCTTCTTTCTGTAGCATCTTGAATCATTAGATTTGAGTTAAAGTAGCGAAAGTTATGATTAAAATAATAAACTATATTCAGCCTGAATCCTAATCTAAATTGCTTCATCTCATCCGTTGATCTTCTCTCTATCTATTTATCCTCTTGAATTTTCAATTTATCTTCTATAATTGATAAGATATTCACTTATTTTTAGCGAAACAGATAGGGTCTTCAAACAATCCATTTTTCTCTTGAAATTAGATAATATTATCTTATCTGATATATTCAGTTTTCAGATAATATAGCTTCTAGAACCTTTGGATTTGAATCGATCCCCTTTCTTTTGAACTTTTGAATTTAATTGGATAAATTTCATGATTATCTTCTCCGTATCATACCCTGCATGAATTAGGACATTAAGACAAGTTATTTGCAATATTCATTACAGAATATATGTAGGAATGTAATAATATTTATGCAATATATGTATCCAAACACACCCCCCACTCTTATCTTTTGCTCGTCCTCGAGCAAAACAAAGAGAAAAGGAAAACTAAACTGACCAACCTAACTCACTTTCATAGAAATTACGGTTGCACTTAGCATGTGCAACAAGACATTAAACCTCTAGGTTACCTCTAGAGGACGAGTTTTGTCTCGTGAGGGTTTTCAGTGGATTGCACCCACAAAATCCATGAATAAAAAGAAATGAATTGTTAGTATTTTTTGAAAACGCATTTTGAAAGGAAAAAATATTTGAGTATTAATGTAAAATTTCAAGTAATCTATAAGTCATAAGATTATCAAACCTCAGTCATTCCTAAACTTAGTCTCTATTTGAAAACTTGTTTTCAATTAAGGTAAGGATTAAAAGTGTATTTCTCATCTAGTCTATTATTTTACCCTAAGTCATATGCATCTTGTGACCGTAAAAATTTGGCTCAGAATTCTTCAATTCTAACTCTTATGCCTTATTATTTTTTTTAATTTATGGCGGTAATATCCCTTAGCTCATTAGGCTTTCTAATTCACCCATGTAACGAGCCTTAGTCGGTAACTCCCAAGCCAGACGATTTTAGGGCACCGGGTGAGAAAGCACCCCAAGGACTTAGGACTCGAGCAAACAAGGCCACAAAAGTAAGGATTTTTATTTATATGAACCACTTTTAAGCATGAATACTTATGCTTTATGAGGCGCAAATACCCAGCTTAATCAGAATATTTTTTTTTGATATATGTATATATATATTTTATATAAGGCATAAGAATCTTTATTTTGGAAGCTGATCGGTCACATATATATATTGTCACATTACCATATTTATTATCTAAATAAATCATATTAATAAGTCTTATTTTTTTTATTAAATGCAGGCCCATCACTAAAGGAAAAGGAAGAGAAATGAGCCCAAAAGCGCATCAAATTCTGATTTAATTCAGAATAAATTCGAAATCAGAAAATCAGGGCAGATCTTGGCAAATCTGAGAGGTTGAAAATCAGTTAAAATGAATCTTCCCAAATCAAGTGGCTAAAGCTAAAAATCAAAGGTCATTTCGTCAAATTCAGGAGCTGCAACGGGATAACCAGCAGGAGATAAAGCCATATCACTAGAGTAGGGAGAGCCTCCAACCAGGTGTGGCCACCTGGCCACACCATGGCTGCAAAAACGTGGCCAAAGCCATATTTTCATGGCTTGGTTGAAGTTGTTGGGGGAGCGTTTGCTCCCCCTATCTTCGTACGCCCTCTCCCGTTTGATTTTCGTCTATAAATATTATATTTTTTAGAGAAAAAGGGACCGGAAATTAGTCTAAGTTTTTCTCTTTATTTTTAAGGTTTAGGTTCTTTGTTAGATAGTATAGAGAAGTTGTATCTCTATTTTCTAATTTGTTGTTCAGTTCAATTACAGTTGAGAGAGAGAAATAGAGTGATTGTAATCTGAATTGAAGTGACATCAATAAAGGATCAAGTTTTCTCTTCTTCTACTCCAATTCACGGGTATGTCTTGTTGTATTTACATGTCTTGTTTTTCATCTTCCATGAGTAGCTAAACTTGTATTCTGGGCTTACTATCATCCCTCTCTTTGTCCCTCTTGTTTTGAACAGTTTTGATGTAAAGAACCCAACGGAATCATATGCAGGCCTTAACTAAGCCTTTCTTCTTTAAAAGTATTCTCGAAGGCACATGAGGATGGGTTTTGATTTATAAACTCTATTTCTTTTAAAATATCACTTGAACTTGCTTTTATTTCATACTTACTTGATGATTTAACATTCAGTTCAAAAGGATCTCTTAAAAAAAAGAGTTAAACTTTTCCAAACGATCTTATTTGCTTTGCTTAAGAATTTCAAAATTAAAGCTTAAGTTTTTGCCTATGATCAAGTTGAGGCATTAAGAATTTCAAGAGAAGAACACATCGTTGAGTAGTAAGATAGTGACCCCCGATTTGTTTCCTATATTAAAAACAACCAAACAATTTTCAACACTTTTCAAAGATCACTTTTTTCAAAGCCTTCTCTAAGTTTTTTAATTTTTCTTTTAAACACTTCCCTCCTCTCCACTCTCTTTTCAACTAAAAAGAAAAAAAATAACACCATTCTTTGCTTTCTAAACAAAAAACACCGAAAAGCTTTTTCCTCTCGTGGACACGACCCGTTAGCCCAAAGCTAGACGGTAATTCTTATCACTTTCATTTTACAACCAATTTTTAGCACCGTTGCGGGGAGGGAATGGTGTAATTATATTCTAACAAGTTTGGTGTCTTGTTTCAGGGACGTCAAGATTCAGATTTAGCGCTCAAGCTTTACAGGAGAAGACTTGCTATTCTGTGCCCATACTCTCGGAAGTAGGAAACAGAATTTCAAGAAATTGCATTACAAAAGTTAAAATTTTTGTTGGACTACTAAAAACTTTTTGCAGGACATATTGCTTGCAAAAATAAAGTTTTTTGTGTGTTAATTTTTTTTGCTATATCTGATATTCACACTCTCTGTTTTTAATCCAGTGGTAATCTAATTGATTGCTAATTACTTAAAAAATGTTTAGACTTGCATTATAGGCATTTGTCTAATTATGTTTCTTTTACAATTACTGATCATACACGTGCATTACATGTTTTCATATCATATGTGTCACATTTTTTGCATTTATATTTAAATAAAATCCTGCTATTAATGTATTTTCATGTCCAGTGGCGTGTAGGATAATTAAGGAAGAAAAGAGAGAGATTGACAGATTTATTCAATTTAATCAAAAGTTCAAATCAAAGGGGATTGATTCAAATCTAAAGGTTATAGAAGCTATCTTATCTGAAAACTGAATATATCAGATAAGATAATATCATCTTATTTCAAGAGAAAACGGATTGTTTGAAGACCCTATCTGTTTCCCTGAAGATAAATGAATATCTTATCAATTCTAGAAGACAAATTGAAAATCCAAGAGGATAAATGGATAGAGAGAAGATCAACGGATGAGATGAAGCAATTTAGATATTCAAGCTGGACACAATTTAGCATTTTAATCATAACTTTCGCTATCGAACTTCAAATCTAATGATTCAAGATGCTATAGAAATAAGACTTAAAGGGATACAATTCTTCTGTTGATCACTCTTTCCAATTCTATTATTTGATAAGTAATATTTAGCAATCAACACGCCAACAAGCTGTAGATCAAAATTGAGTTTTGGATAAATCAAATCAAGCTTAGAGATAAGGGGAGAATTCAAATTCAAAAATATCCAACTCTTCCTATCTTCATACGCTTTCTATCTCTCTGGTTTCTCCTATAAATACCCTCATACCTCGAAGGCAGAAAGGGCACCATCTCAGAGAGAGCTTTACTTTCGGTTTCTTTTCTTCTTCAATATAATTTTTATTTTTTATTTTCTTTTAGGTTAGAGAGAGTTACATGAGAAAAGAGAGGAAGAATTATTATAGAGTGACACTATTGTATTTCTTTTTTTTAACAGACTTATATTGAAGGTGGCATCAATGTAGTTTTCTCACTTTTCTTCATCTTACTCAATCTGGCCAAGCACCGTGTTCAAGTTACTCTTTCTGTTTGCTTTGCTTTACTTCATGCCGAGGTAAGTCTTTGTTATGATTCAATAGTAGAGGTAAGTACACTTTGTGTTTCTTTTTTAGTTCATTAGTTTAGAATTATAATTCTCTTTTTTAGTCTTTCCTTTTTTTATATATAAATAAAACAATACTACCATCTCTTCTTCGACCATCTTCTTCTTAGATTAGCTTAACTATTTTTATTTTATTTTTATAAAACTGAGAAGATAAATATTAACTAGTTTTGGTATATTAAAGGAAGAAACTTACATAACGCTTACATCGCTGTCCCTCCCTGTGGATCACGACCCGTTAGCCCTAGGCTATAAGGTAGAATTGAGGACCTAGCACTGTTCTAAAAGTCTGTATTTTTTTTGTGCAGGTTTGGCTCAATCAATTACTGTTGAAGATAGCTAGAGACAAGGTACGTATAAATAGCATATAGTTTAGGAAACATTCTTGGGTGATATTTGCTTGTGAATGTTACTTTTCTATATCTTACACACTTTGCACAAATAAATCTTAAGGGCAAAACCAAAATCAAGATAAGGTGGGGAAGTCATTACCCTTCCTTAGCCCATAAACCATCTCCAAGCACGCACAGCCTAAGCCTAATTTAAAATCTGATAGACGTTGGCCTTAGGGACATCTCGAACTCATTAGGAGATTATCCTAAAGGGGAAGGTGTTAGAATTTGACTCTTGCCAAATCAGTGTCCAAGGAAAGGGATTGAGGGGCGAAACCCTGAAGGCTGATGTTTGGCTTAATTAGGCTCGTTGCTTTTGCGCGAATACCTCTCACCAATCTTGCCCTAACCTGGTGTTGGCCCAATGGCCTTCCACTCTAGTTTTGATGATGATCAACACTCATGTAGTTATGTTTACTAATATTCTTGTGTTTCTAAGTTTTAGATCATTAACAGGATATTAGTTGGTGATTAGCTTCAACAAGATGATTAGAAGCTATTCTTGATGATTCCGGTGCCAAAGCTTAAAGATCATACCTTTGCACTTGGAGAATCACGGAGTTTGGACCGAGTCTACTTGAAGATGGAAGATCGACAAGAAGACTTAGGTATCTAGTTTAGATAGTGTTTTAGATCCATATTTGTAAAGCTTAGTTTAGTTGATATGCTCAAGTGAACACAAAACACACACGTTTCATGATTTGGTTTTTGGTTTTCATGAATAATAGATCAAAGCAAGTTTACCTTATACCTATGTATATTAGATATGTTCTAGATATACATACATGCTTTAAACTTGCTAGACAAACTTATTTTGACTATCCTATTCATGTTTTGGAAAAATCAAGTTTGATAAAAATACAAGTTTTGTTTTTGATAAAATTTGCAAGACACAAAAATAAATTGATATGTTGATATATTGTCTTGAAATTTTTATCACAGGTGTATGTTTTAATATAAAATGATAAAACAAATTTGTGAATTTTTTAGAAGTGTTAAAAGATTTTTAGAAAATATTGTACACTGTTTTTCTGACCCTGCACTGTGCCTGCCAGGCCAGTTCGGTCGACCGGACCGGTCGACCGCACCAAGTGGCCGGTCGACCGGGTCGGTCGACCGATGTGCACAATCGTGCACGCTGGCGACACATGTAGTCGGTCGACCGGACCGGTCGACCGAGTTGAGAGCTCTGCTCTCGGGAATTTTCGGTCGACCGGACCGGTCGACCGCTGCTGCCCAACGGTCACATTTTTGACCGTTGGCGGTCGACCGGGCCGGTCGACGGCAGTTGGTCAGACTGCCACATCAGCCTAACGGCTAGTTTTTCCTAGGGGCTATATATACCCCATTTCTCCATTGTTTTGGCTAAGATTTTTAGAGCTAAAAATTCCAGACCTTCTCTATTGTTTAAAAGAGTTTTTAAAAGGGTTTTAAGCCAAAAAGATTTCATCTTATTTGTTTTTGGGGTTTTGGAAAATCAAAGAAAACTAGGTTTTGGGATTTTGATTTGATCTTTTATTTCTATCATATACAAGAGATTTCCCAAGTAGTTTTTCTTTGTTGCTTGTTTCCAAAAACACATAGTTTCCACACTTGAGCCATATCTTCTATCCTAAACTATTAGGATCTTGTTTTGTGGAAAAAGAGAAAAAGAGAGAGTTTGAGGTTGTTGTTGTAAACCTCTTGTGTTGTAACCCTCCTTTTATTTGTGAATCCCTCTTCGGTAGAGGTGATCGGAGTGGTATTGGTTTGGATCCCTCAAGTGTGAGGTGATTGGGATTGTGTTTGTAAGCCTCTTAGGTAGAGGTGTGGTTGTTGGTTGACACCTCTAGTGTGAGGTGTTGTGGTTTGTATTGAGAGAGGAGTTCGGTACTCCTTGGGTTGTAAGAAATCCTCTTCGGTAGAGGTTCCCTCGGTGGGAGTTGAGATAGTGGAAATCCTACACGGTGGTGTAGGCGGGGATGTAGAGCAAGGTGCTCGAACCTCGAAACAAATCTTGGTGTTTGCGTTTTGATCCATTGTCTCTCTAACCCTTACTCTCTTTACTTTGTGCAAAGCATCATACTCATCATCATATCATACTTGCTTGAGTTGAGCATTGATTCATTCATATCTTATACATTGCTTGTGTTGCCTTGCATCTTTTATATTGCATTTCAATCTTATATGCTTGGCTTGATTGTGTGCATTTCATATTGCTTGGATTGCTTGTGTGTGTGTGCCTAACTTATACTCATCCAACAAGAGCTTCACATAGCGCCTCAACCCATTTCAAGGGGAATCAAGGGGAGTTAGTCCAGAGCCTCGCAAGGGGAATTCGGCTACACTTGTTGTATTGTATTAGTTTGTGCATAATTTGCATTAGCTTCCGCATTTAGCGCACTTAGTTTGCATTAAGATTCTTAGATTAGCACTTACACCTATTCACCCCCCCTCTAGGTGTTTTTTTCAATTGGTATCAGAGCTAGTGCTCCTGATACTTAGGCTTAACATCCTAGGAGTGATCCATTTGCTTGCTAATCTCATTTGCATTTGTTTGTTTGCACATTCATATATAGTTTACCATGGACTTCATGACCCCTCCTAGCTTTGACCCTTCCAACATTGATGTTTGGAAGTATAGGATGTCCATGTACCTAAAAACCCTAGGTTTGCATGTCTTTCTTGCCGCCACCAAGAGATGTTATCTTGGTGATTGCAATCATATAGGGGCCAATGCACAAGCCCTAGAGGCCATTAGAAGCACTTTACCTAAAGAATATCTTTTACATGTTTCTAATCTTGATTCCGCTTTTGCAGTGTGGAACAAGTTGACAACAACCACCAACACCTCCAAGCTTCAAGTTCAAATTCTAGAAGAGGAATCTAGTGGAGAATCCAACTCTCAATGCTTCATGGTCCAAGGGAATGACTCCCTTGAGGTACACTCGGAAACTCCATTAGATAGTGATGATGATGCTAGTTCTTCAAGTAATGATATTGTTGATCCCCATGCTTTGAATGAAGAACTATCTATTGTATGTGAAAAATTAATTGAAAAGTATAAGATTTTGAAAAAGAAAAGTCTAGAAATTGAAAAAGAAAATAAGTGTTTGCATTCTAGACTTGATTGTGTTTTGCAAGAAAAGGTTGAGGTCTATAATGAAAGGGATTCATTGAGATCTCAATTGGAACTTGCTTTAAAAGAAAATAAATTTTTAAAGTCTAAAAATGATTGTGAAACTTTTTTGAAGAAAAATGAAATTTTGTCTTCTAAAGTTGATTTTGTTTTAAAAGAGAATGTTGCTTTGAAAAACAAAATCATTTCTATTTCAAATGAGTTGAATGTTTGTTTAGATAAGAATATTGTTTTGCAAAATAAAATTGATGCACATGTTTGCCATGCTAGTGTAGCTTCTTCATCTAGTCTACCTAATGCATGTACCTCTTCTTCTAAAATTATTGATGATATTTGTATGTTAAAGAAGAGAGTAGATTGTTTGGGCTCCACTATGAGCCAATGTGTCATGAACCACTCACGGTTGGAAACCTTGGTTCGAAAGAAACAAGTTCCATCTTCTATGCATGCACACCCTCCACGGCATACACATGCTCCTCACGGACACCATCACACCATGTATGCTCATGTGTACACATGTACACATTGTGGACGTAAGGGCCACCTTGCTAAATTTTATTTTGATAGATTACATACTACTAATTTAGCAAAGAAATTTGTTTGGATTAGAGAAGGGACTAACCCCCATGGACCCAACAAGATGTGGGTACCAAAGACCACCCCTCCTATTGTTTTTGATGTAGGTGTGGACTCTCAGATGACGTGAGAGTGAAGACACCTTGGAGTGGATGCGTTCCGTACTTAAAGGAAATCTATTGGATGCATCACTTTCAAGGGAAGAGATGGTGGAGAGGACCACCAAGTTTTGGAGACAAGGAGAGTTGCCTCTAGGTTTTGGTAACGATTCCTAACTCCGTATTATTTATTTACATGCTTTCATATTCATTTGTTATATAGCATGTTTTCATTGTCTATGGATTAGTATGTACATGCCATGTTTATTAGATCCTTGACACACATGTATAGTTTTTGAGACACACTTGCTTATATGAACCCATACTTAGTGTTCTCACTTTTTGTTTAAACTATAATGTACATCATGAATCTAATACATGTGAATTTACATAATAATCATGTTTTAGTTTTATCATGATGATTTTTATCTTGTTTTTGATGCTTCATGTTAAGATTACTTGTTTAGATGTTAGTTTTCATTAAGACTAGGATTTATACTTGTACATATAGTGGGCCACAAATAAATCTATATATATTTGAATTGAATGCTTATTTGAACCCATTAGATGTGCTAGTATAGTCTAGTTTTGATGATTCATACATTTTAAACTTGTATTCCCATTTTGGATTTGTTTTATGAGTTTTTCACTTCATGTATATGTTTGTATTGCCAAACTTGAAGATATACATGTATACCCCTTGAGTCATTTGCCTTTCATGCAAATATCTATTATGGACTCAAAGTGTGTTTAAGGGATATGTATGTATACTTCTTGTGTTGACAAATCATACATATACCTTGAGAAGAATTGGTATCAAATTGTTTTAATGAAAAGCTAAATTTTCATACTTTTCATGCTTTTCATGTTTTCATGATTGTCATGTTTATTGTGTCAATATTTAACTTCATGTATATGTCCATCTTATCCAAACTATTGACTATACATGAGTATCCTTTTTGAGCCACGTGCCTTAATGCATATATTTTGTGGACTCGTTATGTTTTGGATATGTATGTATACTATAGTTTGTATTAGACATACATATGCCTTGAAGATTAAATAGTTTTGATGGAATTATGTTTTAAGGAATAATTGAGCTTATTGCCTAATTTTTCATGATTATGATCTTCACATATTATTTGTACACTCATATCTATTGCTCATGTTTTGTTTCTCATGAGGTATGCTTTATTGGTTAGAGTGATGATTATCATGTGAATTTCATTTTTGTTTTATTCCTTGCTTGAAGGATTTCGTGCTAGTTAACAAGTTTTCCATTTAACTAGTTGCGGTGTTCTTCATTTTGGTAGTGATTTTCAAACAAAACTACATTTTCAAATCTATCTTTGAAAACCTCTACCTTCAAAGGGCGGTAGGATGGGAGATCATGTTCATGTATGCCCTAAATTGAAAATCTTTAAAACTTGAATTATGATTGGGTGGTAGATAATATGATGTATACACTTGAACTTATTGTTATGTCAATTGGTATCATTGAACTCTTTCAATTGGTATCATTTTGATCTTCTTGTATACTCATATATGTTTTGTATGTATGTATGCTTTAAATTCCAAGTATATCAATTTCTATTGGTATCTATTTTTCATACATATATATGTTTGTGTTTATGCTAGTGCTTGAGTTTCAATTTGTTTAAATTGATTACTTTTAAATTGTTATCAAGACTATGCATGTCTTTAGTTTGTTTTGCATAAAGGGGGAGAAAATTTGATTTTGTACTTCAATTGGTATTTGTACTCCCACTCTTTATGATTAAAAGTTGTTATTTTGAACATATGATATCAACATCAATTTGTTTATATATTTTCAAAAATGAAATATATTCTTACAATTGGTATCAAAATTTGTGTTTAGACATTCAAATTTGTTATGTTGTTTTACAATTGGTAATTTGTTATGTTTAATTACAATTGGTATCTCAAAATGTTGTTTAAAGAAAATATTCAAAGTTTTGATTTGTATTTCCTATATGCAAGGAGAGCTTAACATCTCTCTTACATATAGATTCATGTTGAGTATATTATAAATTGAGGAGCTTGACAACTCTTCTTTATATGATATACGTGTGTAGGGGGAGCTTCACATCTCCTCTTATGCATTACATAATATGTGTTATGTGAATTGGGGCTTGTCATCCCTTCTTCATGTAATGCATATGTGTAGGGAAGCTAACTTAGCGTCTTCCTCTTCATGAATGTATATAGCATATAACATATATTGATCCTTGTTTATTGGTATCAAGATGCTTCATTGACATATTTTCTAATTGATATCATGTTTGTAGTCACCCCTTATTGACTTTGTTTTTGTTTTAGACAAAAAGGGGGAGAACATTGTTTGCATTGTTTTGATTGACAAAAAGGGGAAGAAAGATTTTTACCCCTCATTTTATCTATGGTTTTGATTATTTACCCCTTTGTTGATGATTGACAAAAAGGGGAGAAGTATTTGAGTTTTATATGCATGCTTATGTTTTATATGCATATATTATGTTTTAATATCAAGAATATTAAGTTTAATTGATATCCAAAGCTTGCTTTGTAATTGTTGTAATTGGTATCTAGAGCTTGTTTTGTTTTGAATATTCCATTTGATATCTAGAACCATTTATTGTTTATGCATATGCATGTTTCATGTTTAATATTCATTGCATATATTCATTGTTTATCCCTATGCATGAGTTAAGGGGGAGCTTCCTTGAAGCTTATCTTTAATCCATGCATATATAACTCCATGAGTTTTGTCATCATCAAAAAGGGGGAGATTGTTGGCCCAATGGCCTTCCACTCTAGTTTTGATGATGATCAACACTCATGTAGTTATGTTTACTAATATTCTTGTGTTTCTAAGTTTTAGATCATTAACAGGATATTAGTTGGTGATTAGCTTCAACAAGATGATTAGAAGCTATTCTTGATGATTCCGGTGCTAAAGCTTAAAGATCATACCTTTGCACTTGGAGAATCACGGAGTTTGGACCGAGTCTACTTGAAGATGGAAGATCGACAAGAAGACTTAGGTATCTAGTTTAGATAGTGTTTTAGATCCATATTTGTAAAGCTTAGTTTAGTTGATATGCTCAAGTGAACACAAAACACACACGTTTCATGATTTGGTTTTTGGTTTTCATGAATAATAGATCAAAGCAAGTTTACCTTATACCTATGTATATTAGATATGTTCTAGATATACATACATGCTTTAAACTTGCTAGACAAACTTATTTTGACTATCCTATTCATGTTTTGGAAAAATCAAGTTTGATAAAAATACAAGTTTTGTTTTTGATAAAATTTGCAAGACACAAAAATAAATTGATATGTTGATATATTGTCTTGAAATTTTTATCACAGGTGTATGTTTTAATATAAAATGATAAAACAAATTTTGTGAATTTTTTAGAAGTGTTAAAAGATTTTTAGAAAATATTTTACACTGTTTTTCTGACCCTGCACTGTGCCTGCCAGGCCAGTTCGGTCGACCGGACCGGTCGACCGCACCAAGTGGCCGGTCGACCGGGTCGGTCGACCGATGTGCACAATCGTGCACGCTGGCGACACATGTAGTCGGTCGACCGGACCGGTCGACCGAGTTGAGAGCTCTGCTCTCGGAAATTTTCGGTCGACCGGACTGGTCGACCGCTGCTGCCCAACGGTCACATTTTTGACCGTTGGCGGTCGACCGGGCCGGTCGACCGGCAGTTGGTCAGACTGCCACATCAGCCTAACGGCTAGTTTTTCCTAGGGGCTATATATACCCCATTTCTCCATTGTTTTGGCTAAGATTTTTAGAGCTAAAAATTCCAGACCTTCTCTATTGTTTAAAAGAGTTTTTAAAAGGGTTTTAAGCCAAAAAGATTTCATCTTATTTGTTTTGGGTTTTGGAAAATCAAAGAAAACTAGGTTTTGGGATTTTGATTTGATCTTTTATTTCTATCATATACAAGAGATTTCCCAAGTAGTTTTTCTTTGTTGCTTGTTTCCAAAAACACATAGTTTCCACACTTGAGCCATATCTTCTATCCTAAACTATTAGGATCTTGTTTGTGGAAAAAGAGAAAAAGAGAGAGTTTGAGGTTGTTGTTGTAAACCTCTTGTGTTGTAACCCTCCTTTTATTTGTGAATCCCTCTTCGGTAGAGGTGATCGGAGTGGTATTGGTTTGGATCCCTCAAGTGTGAGGTGATTGGGATTGTGTTTGTAAGCCTCTTAGGTAGAGGTGTGGTTGTTGGTTGACACCTCTAGTGTGAGGTGTTGTGGTTTGTATTGAGAGAGGAGTTCGGTACTCCTTGGGTTGTAAGAAATCCTCTTCGGTAGAGGTTCCCTCGGTGGGAGTTGAGATAGTAGAAATCCTACACGGTGGTGTAGGCGGGGATGTAGAGCAAGGTGCTCGAACCTCGAAACAAATCTTGGTGTTTGCGTTTTGATCCATTGTCTCTCTAACCCTTACTCTCTTTACTTTGTGCAAAGCATCATACTCATCATCATATCATACTTGCTTGAGTTGAGCATTGATTCATTCATATCTTATACATTGCTTGTGTTGCCTTGCATCTTTTATATTGCATTTCAATCTTATATGCTTGGCTTGATTGTGTGCATTTCATATTGCTTGGATTGCTTGTGTGTGTGTGCCTAACTTATACTCATCCAACAAGAGCTTCACATAGCGCCTCAACCCATTTCAAGGGGAATCAAGGGGAGTTAGTCCAGAGCCTCGCAAGGGGAATTCGGCTACACTTGTTGTATTGTATTAGTTTGTGCATAATTTGCATTAGCTTCCGCATTTAGCGCACTTAGTTTGCATTAAGATTCTTAGATTAGCACTTACACCTATTCACCCCCCCTCTAGGTTTTTTTCACCTGGTTGATTAGCGTGTGATCAAAGTCTGTATTATACCTCCTGCAGACAATCAACCAGTTAGGAGTTATCTAGGTCAAGATTACCTTAGACTAGGCTTGGTTGTTTCCTCTTGCTGATTATTGGTGAACTTGTTTGTGATTGTGTTTGTGTATGCAAGTGTGGTCAAGAGACCCTATTTCATCTAGGTTAACTAGAAACACATCACCACCCAAGTTCGAACCAAGACCAGATTCGGTTATGGCTCAACGACATCTTTGTAGGATAGGTTCTATCCTATTAGTACCTCACTTCCATTCTGCATCCAACTTCCTGAAAGAACACCTAGAGGGGGTGAATAGGTGTAAGGCTAATCTAATGACAAATGATGCGGAATTAAAAACTAAATGTAGCACACTTAGTATAACCAAAGAGTGTAGCCGAATTCCCGGTGAAGGGCTCTGGACTATCTCCTCTAAATTCCTCTAAATAAGAGTTGAAGTGCTATATGAAGCTCTCTTAGTTAAACACAAGTATGGGCACACAATCAAACCAAGCATGTATATATGATATGACAATAAGATGCAATGCACAATATAAGAGAGAGTTAGAGAAAGTGGATCAAAAGCAAACACCGAGATATGTTTCGAGGTTCGAGCACACAGCTCTACGTCCCCGCCTTCACATAGAAGGTTTTTCACTAACTCGTCCACACAGGACTTCCCACACAGGGAACCTCCACTGAGGATTTGGGGCAAATACAATTTGGGAGTACACAACTCCTCTCTCCAACAAATACAACCTCTACACTTAGAGGCAAGGTACAAACCAACACAATATCCACCTCTCACTAGAGGGGTACCAACAAACTCAATCATCTCTACACTTAGAGGGATGGCACTTAGTCAAATAACAATCAACCTCTCACTAGAGGGATTAGGCTCAAAGCCACACAACCACAATCACCTCACACTTGAGGGATTCCAACACAATCTCCACCTCTCACTAGAGGGATACAAATACCCTTTCAAATCACCTCTTACTAGAGGGATATCAATACTATCACCTCTCACTAGAGGAATATCACAAAGATGGAAGGTTTACAACTTGGTGGTATACACAACCACAAACTAATTTTCCCACAAAATAGATCCTAATAGATAAGATAGATAGATAGGCTCAAGTGTGAGAAAACAAAGAGTTTGGAAATCAAAAACTCAAAGAAAAACTCTTGGGAAAACTTCTAGAATAGATATAAAAATGAAGATAAAAAACAATCCCAATGACTTCTCCTTTTCTTAATTTTTCCAACCCTTTAAACAAACAAAGATAAAATCTTTGGCTTAAAAACTCTTTTGAAAACTTGTATATAAACACTAGAAAGAATTAGAATTTTTGCGCTTGGAAATCTTGTTTAAAAACAAACTCAAATGGGGGTATTTATAGTCCCATATGAAATCTGCCCGTTGGCAGTTGGAAAGGGCTGAAATGCCCTTCCGGTCGACCTGGCGGTCGACCGGCCGACGGTCATATTTTTGACCGTTGAGCCCACCGGTTGACCGGCTCTGTCGTCCGAGACTGGATACAGAGAGCAGAGCTCTCTGCCGGTCGACCGACCTGGTCGACCGGGGCTATTTCCAGAGAGCAGAGCTCTCTGGACGGTCGACCGACCCCGTCGACCGGCCTACCAGCTCAAGCTGGTGTGCACGCTTGTGCACGTCGGTCGACCACACCGATCGACCGACTACTGCTACGGTCGACGGCAGACAGCCAGTCTAGCCATTATAGACTCAAAAACTTAGGTTTTATTATCAAATAAATCCCATAAAAACACATAAATTCAACAAAAATCAGTTCTTATTATATCTTTGAAATACAAATATGTGTGATAAAAATTCAACACATATTTCAAACAATTTGAACCATTTTTGTGAGATTGAAAATTTACCTTAAACCAAAAACCGTATTTTTCGAAACTAGGATTTTTGAAATGGAAATCCGATTTTTCCAAAACACATATAAATATAAAAACATGATATTTAAACAACTTTAAAGCATGTTGTATATGGATAGAATCTAATATACAAGAAAAATATTATATCTATGTTTTTGACTTAAAAACTAAAATCAGTTAAACCGAAAACCAAAACATGAAACTTTAAACTGAAAACATGTGTGTGTTGTGAACTTGAGCATATCACACTATCCAATCTTTACAATGAGATCTAAACAAACTATACTAAAACAAACCGATGTCTTCTTGTAGAACGCCGTCTCCAAGTCGACTCGATCCAAACGTGGTCCACCGAGCTTGACTCCAACCGAGTGCTAGATGTTAACTTGACGCTCGAGCTCTTGATCACCATGTGAAAACTCCAAAACACCTTTGTTGAAGCTAATCACCTACTAATATCTTGGTTAAATATCTGAAACTAAATATCACAAGATTATTAGTAAACTATAACTACATGAGTTAATCATCATCAAAACTAGAGTGAAGAGCCTCTGGGCCAACAATCTCCTTCTTTTTGATGATGACAAAACTCATAGAGTTATATATGCATGGATTAAAGTTAAACTTCATAGAAGCTCCCCCTTAACTCATGCATAGTAATAAACAATAAGATATTCATTGAATGCTCAACATAAATATGCATAAACATGCATAAAATAAGGAAATGAAACAAACATGATAAATTATACCAATGAAATAAACGTGCTTTTGATATCAATTTTAAAATAAACATGTTCTTAAAAATAATGTTGCTCTTAATATCAATATAGACTCTATTTCAAAACAAACATGTTCTTAAAAGCAATGTTGCTCTAGATACCAATAAAAATTTCTTTAAAAAAAATAATGTTGCCCTTAATACCAATAAAATATCAATAAAAACTCTTGATACCAACAAAACAATAAAAAATGCTCTTGATACCAATACCAACAAAAGATGCTTTTGATACCAATGGTAAAGGATAACAAATTTAAACACATATGCATATAAAAACAATATAAAAACCAAACGTATATAAACAAACATGCATATATCAAACTCCAAAATATCTCTCCCACTTTTTGTCAATACATCAACAAAGGGGTGCAAACAATAAAAGGGCATAAATAATATTTTTCTCCCTTTTGCATAAATCAAAAACAATAAAGGTATATATGCTATATACATTCATGAAGAGGAGAGACGTGAAGTTAACTCCCCCTGCATACATGCATTTATATGAAAAGAAATGACTAAACCCTAGCCACATAAAGCATAATATGCAATGTACAAAAGGAGATGTGAAGCTCCATCTACACACGTGTACTACATATCAAAGAAAGGTCAATCACTTCAATATGACATACACTCAACATGAATCTATATATAGAGAAGATGTTAAGCTTTCTTTGCATATAAGCAATACAAATCAAAATGAAACCAATTGAAAGATATATCAATTAAGTATGGAGGTATACATCAAAACATCATGATACTAATTTATGATACCAATTGAAAAGAAACAAAATATCAAAAATTTTGATATCAATTGAAAGATATAAACATATAGGTAATCTTGACACCAGTTGTAAAAATTAGTATCAATTAAAAATATTTTAACACTTTTGATACCAATTGAAAAACATAAACCAATCTTTTTGGTTAAACACTAAAATCATTTTACAATAGAGATACCAAATAAAGAATACTATCAATATTTTTGGTCCCGAGATGATGTCAATTGTTGGATCTAATATACACGTCAACACTCACACAAAGATATTAGTATTAAAGAAATAAAGCACTTGCAAATAAGAAAAATAAATCACAGAAAAGATAACAATCGCAAACAAGAGAGATTTATCCTGGTTCGGTCCCGTGACCTACATCCAGTCCCCAAGCCACCCGCTTGAGATTTTCCTTTATCCTTAACTTTGTACACCCAAAATCAACACCTTGCACACCACTTGACAAATCCCTTTGCCAAATGTGTACAACTCTTCTTACAACCAAGAAGATCACAACACCTTGTACAACCGCTCTTCTACACCAAGAAGACGCTCTTATACAATGCTCCTCTTTGAGTGATTACAAACTTTCCTATAAGCCTTGAATCAGTATGTGATCGTGGACAAGGGCTATTATAGGTTGACTTTTAAAAATCTTCACAAAAGAATAAGAATTGGTGAAGAAACAGAAAGTGGAAAAATAGTTTTCAGAGAACCAGAATTTTGGCAGAGTTTTGGTCAGAAAACTATTGATTTTTAATTGGTGTTTGAAGCCTAAGATAACAACCCTATTTATAGCTGAACTTTATGGTTAGTTAGGGTAGTTATCAGGTCCATTTTGGATATTTAAACGTTGGATAACGTTAGATAAAATACCAGAAAATAGAAACTGTCCAACAGTCAGAAACTGTCATTAGTCGACTTGAGATATGGGGTTAGTCAACTATGGTAGGCAAATTTCACAAGGTTAGTCAACTATAGAAGAGACCAAGTCGACTAGGTCAAGATAAAATCAAAAGACAAGTTTCTGGAAACTGAAACTAGTCGACCAGAGGGAATTATAAGTCGACTATACAAGTCTATTAGTCGACTATGTATACTATTAAGTCGACTAATAGTGACAAACAGAGAGTTGGGATTTTTCAGGACAAAAAGCTAGTCGACTAGGAAAATTTACAAGTCGACTATGCCATGTATAAGTCGACTACAAAAGGCTATAAGTCGACTAATAGATTATGATGTGTGTGTGTGTTTCAAGGTTTTTAACATGCTATAAACAATTACAATACAAATTATTATCAACTCTCTTTGGGAAGTCTTGATCATGTATAACTCTTGAATAGGCTTGAGATAGAGCTCCATATGATATGTCTTCACAAATGTATCATCAAAAGCAAGTTCCAACATTCTCCCCCTTTTTGATGATGACACTTTGTGTGCACAAATGCTCTTCCTACAGAAAATAAGTTATATGTTCTCCCCCTGTAGAAAATGGGTTATAACAGATATAGAAACACTTGTGTTCTCCCCCTGCAATAAATATATCATAACATGTATATATATGATAAATATTTGAAGTATTGTCCTTATCAAACTTCTTATATGGTACCTAGTATAAGAGTAAAGCATTAACCTTTAGGAGACCAAACCCAATTTGAATTTGGTTTCCATCTGTTAGTATACACATAATTGCATGAATTACATATATCATGTATGTATGATGCAATATAAGTATTTTTGTCAACAATGCTTAAGTTTTTAGGAATTCAAATAAACTTGTTCTTAATTCTTTTTGAAATAATATCAGACTTTCTTTTCACAAAAGAATTATATAGATTACTAACATATGAAGATTTTTCAAAAAATTCAAGACCATAATGATTATGTGATATCTTTTGATATAATAACAAATCATTCAACTTTTCTTTTCCTTGATTAAATTTAGTCACATTTTTCAAAATCTCTTCATATTTCATTTTGAAAACTGACATGTCTTTATCTAACACAGAAATTCTTTCATTTAAAGACATAGTTTCCTTTTTAAGCAAAATATTTTCTTTTATAAAATTCTCATTATCCTTTTTCAATGATGATATCACTTTTTCAAATTCATCTTTTTGAGAATTTATAGAAGAAACTTGAGAGGCATAACATGAATTTTCTTTGAAAAGTTTTTCATTTTCCTTTAATAAAACTTTATTCTTCATTTTTTCATTCTTTAGATCATTGAATAATTCATGGAATGCATCTAACAGTTTAGTATATTGTACCACATCTTCTTCTAGCGCCATGTAACAGATGTTGGCATGTTCAGTGGCTTCTTCTTCGTCAGAGAAAGAGGAATCACTGTTTTCCCATGATACTTGGTAGTCTTTCTTCTTTCTGAACTTTTTTCTCTTGAATTTGCCTTTGTTTTTGAGCAATGGGCAATCCTTCCTCATATGGCCTATTTTATTGCAATTAAAACATTTAAACTTACCTTGCTTAAAGAATCTTCTGAATTTTCTTGAAAGCATTGCCATCTCTTCTTCATCGTCATCTGAATTGTCTGTGTCTGAGGATGCATGGAAGGCAAGTTCTTTCTTCTTTGAGAGAGATTGTTGTTCATCCTTCTTTCTGTCTTTGAGTTGCACTTCATATGCCATTAGATTACCAATAAGGTTTTCTAACGACATTGTTGAGAGATCATTCGCTTCTTCGATTGCAATTGTCTTCTTCTCCCAATCTGAAGTGAGTGCATGAAGGATCTTGCGAACTTTTTTGACTTGGCTGTATTCCTTTCCAAGGGATCCTTTCCAAGGGATGCTAAGGAATGTGTTATGTCGGTGAACCTTGTAACCATTTCTGAGATGGTTTCATTCTTCTTCATTTTGAAAAGTTCAAACCTGTGGACAAGAATAGAAATTTTAGATTCCTTAACCTTATTTGTGTCTTCATGTGTTACCTATAGAGTATGCCATATTCGATTTGCAGAAGTGGCTGTCGACACACGGTTGAATTCTTCTTTGGTTAAGGCACAAAATAAAGCATTCATCGCTTTGGCATCAAGTTTCGCATTCTGCTTTTGATCATTAATCCAAGCGTTGTAGTTGGTAGTCGGTTTGGTGTACGGTGCTTCTACTATGTTCCAAAGTTCGTAGTTGATCGATTGCAAGTAGATCTTCATTCTACACTTCCAATAGTTGTAGTTGGACCCGTCAAATAGCGGTGGACGTTGTGTAGAATGTCCTTTTTTGAATTGTGACGAAGGAAACTCCGTTGCCATCCTTGTATTGTTGACTAGGTATGCATGGCTTGTATGCCGGGCCGGGCTCTGATACCAATTGTTGGTTCCGAGATGATGTCAATTGTTGGATCTAATATACACGTCAACACTCACACAAAGATATTAGTATTAATAGAAATAAAGCACTTGAAAATAAGGAAAATAAATCACAGAAAAGATAACAATCGCAAACAAGAGAGATTTATCCTGGTTCGGTCCTCATGACCTACATCCAGTCCCCAAGCCACCCGCTTGAGATTTTCCTTTATCTTTGACTATGTACACCCAAAATCAACACCTTACACACCACTTGACAAATCTTCTTTGCCAAATGTGTACAACTCTTCTTACAACCAAGAATACCACAATACCTTGTACAACTCTCTTCTACACCAAGAAGACGCTCTTGTACAATGCTCCTCTTTGAGTGATTATAAACTTTCCTATAAGCCTTGAATCAGTATGTGATCGTGGACAAGGGCTATTATAGGTTGACTTTCAAAAATCTTCACAAAAGAGTAGGAATTGGTGAAGAAACCGAAAGTGAAAAAACAGTTTTCAGAGAACCAGAATTTTGGCAGAGTTTTGGTCAGAAAACTATTAATTTTTAATTGGTGTTTGAAGCCTAAGATAACAACCCTATTTATAGCTGAACTCTATGGTTAGTTAGGGTAGTTATCAGATCCATTTTGAATATTTAAAATGTTGGATAACGTTGGATAAAACACCAGAAAACAGAAACTGTCCAACAGTCAGAAACTGCCATTAGTCGACTTGAGATATGGGGTTAGTCGACTAGAGTAGGCAAATTTCACAAGGTTAGTCGACTATAGAAGAGACCAAGTTGACTAGGTCAAGATAAAATCAAAAGACAAGTTTTTGAAAACTGAAACTAGTCGACCAGAGGGAATTATAAGTCGACTATACAAGTCTATTAGTCGACTATGTATACTGTTAAGTCGACTAATAGTGACAAACAAAGAGTTGGGATCTTTCAGAACAAAAAGCTAGTCGACTAGGGAAATTTACAAGTCGACTATACCATGTATAAGTCGACTACAAAAGGCTATAAGTCGACTAATAGACTATGATGTGTGTGTGCGCTTCAAGGCTTTTAACATGCTATAAACAATTACAATACACATCATTATCAACTCTCTTTGGAAGTTTTGATCATGTAGAACTCTTGAATAGGCTTGAGATAAAGCTCCATATGATATGTCTTCACAAATGTATCATCAAAAGCAAGTTCCAACAAATATAATATTCTTGATACCAATATTGAAAATGAAACATATACCAATTGAAAATAATTTTCATTAGGAGCGTATGATACCAAATTAAAAAATCAATATCATTTTTCTGTAAGATCACCTAGAGGGGGGGTGAATAGGTGATGGCTAATCTAATGGTCACTTATGAACAAATAATGCGGAATTTAAAACTAAGATGACCAAATTAAACTTCTTTTAATTAAACACTTATGTATAACACAAGAGTGTTGCCGAATTCCCCTTGCGAGGCTCTGGACAAGCTCCTCTAGATTCCCCTTGAATGGGTTGAGGTGCCGCGTTAGCTCTCTTGGTTGAATACTAGTGTTAACAACAATCCCAAGCAAGTATAGCAATTTAAGCACAAGGGTATATCAAGCATGTAAAGTAAAGACAATGAAAGTAATGCAAGATATAAAAGAGACAAAGAGAGAAAGAGAGCAAGAGTGAGCAATCGCAAACACAAAGGGTTTGTTTCGAGGTTCGAGCACACTTGCTCTACATCCCCGCCTTCGACACACGAAGGATTTCCACTATGCACGATCCAACCGGATCTCTCCTTGGTGCCGCAACACCTACAAGCCCTCGGACTCCCAAGTCCCTTACACACCACAAGCCCACCGGCTCGTCGAGGCCGCACCTCAAGCTACAAGTCCTCACTAGGACCCAACAACACCAAGTCCTCACTAGGACCCGAAACAAACCGCGAACACAACCGTCCGCCTTCTCAAAGAACAAAGATGAACTTTGGTGATCACAACTCTTGATCACCTAAAATCCTCTCACAATAACACTCCTATAGAATGAATAGCTCAATGGATGCTCAAGTGTTTGTGTGAGAAAGCAAGGAAAGAATCTTTGGTGAAAAACACAAGAAAATCTCTTTTACACTCTTTGATAAAACTCTCCTTTTAATTGGAAGTATTGACTCTAATTTTGTGGAGAAAAACCCTTCAGAAAGACTGGGAAAAACTAGCTCTAAGGTCTCCAAAATCTTGGCTTAAAACAATGACAAAACCCCCTTTTATAGAGGCCAGAAAAATCTGACCGTTGGGCTCTGTCAGAGCTACCGGTCGACCGGTCCGGTCGACCGGCAACGGTCAAAAATGTGACCGTTGCAGCCTCCGGTCGACCGGCCCGGTCGACCGCGCAACTGGAGAAGAGAGTTAACTCTCTGTCGGTCGACCGGCCCGGTCGACCGATAATTCCCGAGAGCAAAGCTCTCTGAAGCGGTCGACCGGCCCGGTCGACCGTTCTCCAGTGCACACTGGCGTGCACGTCGTGCACGTCCGGTCGACCGACCCGGTCGACCGGCCTCTGTCAGTTCTGAAAAATCAGAACTGGCAGAACCAGAAAATAGGGATTAAGGATTGGTCTTGTGGCTTAATAAAATCCCAGAAATTCACAGTAAATCCAGAAAAATAGTTTCAATCAAAATAAAAACTGTTTTTCTAAAAATATGTTTTTCTAAAACTTGTTTTTCCATAACTTCACAAAATACAAAAACAAGATATTTTGAACTTATAAAGCAAAGTGTGTATGGATATGATCCACCACACAATCAAGATGAAATATCTAGTTTTTGACATAAAGCACTAAACTTGTTTTGGTTAAAGGATATGTATATAAGAAATTACCAAAACCCAAAGTAGATATTTTGTCATAAGGAAAATCTCATCAAATACAAAAACAAGATGTACTTTTAAAGCATAGTGTGTATGGATATGATCCACTACACAAATAAGATGAATATCTAGTTTTTGACATAAGGCTCTAAACATGGTTTTGGATATAAGATATGTATACATGAATACCAAAAACCAAATTGTATTTTATCACAAATAAAAATCTTTTCTTAACTAGGAAAATCTTTTATGAAAATCATTCTATCAAGAGTGTGTGTGTGATATAGACTTGAGCAATCCACCAACTTTTCTATCCTTTACATTTTATCTAAAATAAATCTTATAAAAACAAACCTAGACTCAAGTCTTCATCTTCTTGAAGTCTTCACTTGAAGTCTTCTCATCTTCTTGACTTGGTCCACATGCAATCCACCGAGCTCATCTCTAGATGTGATCTTGATGCATAGGCTCGTGAATCAACCGGTGCTAGCTTCCAACTTGACTTTAAATCCTTTGTTGAAGCTCCACACCTACTAAGATCTTGATAAGGAATCTGTCACTAATTAAACACAAGATCATTAGTAATCGTAACTTCATGAGTTGATCATCATCAAAACTAGAGTGATAGGCCTTTGGGCCAACAATCTCCCCCTTTTGATGATGACAAAACTCATGACGTTATATATGCATGGATTAAAGTAAAGCTTCAAAGAAGCTCCCCCTTAACTCATGCATACAAAATAAATAATAAATATGATCATGAAGCACATGAATATGGATGCAAATATGGAGATGCAACAAGCATAAATCAAAATCTTTTTACTCCTATTTGCATAAATCAAAACACATATGCATAAATACAAATCTTAATTCCCCTTAAGTAAGAAGGACAAATACTTCTCCCCCTTAAGCAAGGAAATCATGCATATATATCAAAACAAAAACACAAATATTTCTCCCCTTTTTGTCAATCATCAACAAAGGGTTCAAAGTAAAATCAAATCAACAAATTTTCTCCCCCTTTATGTCAAAAATAAAGAAGTCAAGGAGGGGCAATACAAATCAAAAATTTTGAATTTTTCTCATCAAAACAAAATCATTAATTCTATTTTATCAAAACAAATTTTGAATTTTCTCTTTGATATCAAATAAAAAATATTGATACCATTTTAAAATCTAATGCATAAGCTTGAAAACTAAGATTTGAATTAAGCTTAGCATTAACAACACATGAAGAATTCGAACTAGTTAAATGAGAGTGTTTAACAACTAGTACGAAATCCTTCTATCAAGGAATAAATCTAAGGATTTTCATGAAATAGCAATGAAACACAAAACACTCAAACACTCTAATCTATAAAGTCCAAATAGTTTCAAAAGAAGTGAGTGTACTAATGTTATGTGAAACATGGCATCATGAAAATGGCAATAAGGTACAATATTCCTTAGAAAATCATAAACATCAAAATCATCTCACATTTTTTTATTAAATCATTGAAAACAAAATCTATATGTCAAGATATATGTATGTTTTGACAATACATGAAATATACATACATATCTCTTAAACTCAAGTGAGTCTATATGAATGGATTTGCATTGAAGGCAAAAGACTCAAGAGTTATACATGTATATTTTAAGGTTTGGCAAAATACACATATACATGAAATAAAAGGCACATGATCATAAATCAAATCCAAAAGGTGAACATAAGTTTAAATATGTATGAATCATCAAAACTAAGCAATACAAGTACATTTCAAGGGTTCAAATAAGCATTTAAGCACACTTACTAATAGATCTTTTTGAGGCCCATGATATGTTCAAGTATAAATCCTAGTGTTGACAAAAACTAACATATAAACTAATATTCAAATCATGAAGCATTAAATTTTAAGAAAAATTGAATCATGTGACAATCTCAAAAACTATTTGAAGAATACATAACTAGTATAAATTGTTTTTGAAAACTAGTTAAAGATCCTTCAAATATGTCAAATCATATGTTTTTCATGAATGAGACTAAGTACATAAAAAATCCAAGCACTCATAGTCCATAAAGCTCATAAATATATTTTTGAATAAAAGATGAGTGTTCAAAGGTTATGTAAATAGCATTTTCATGAAAGTAGTCATTCAAGCTCAAAAAGATCATAAATCACATTTTGTTTTTCACATGTTTTAATCTTTAATACAAATCAAAAACATGAAAAATCATCAATTTTTTATTATTTATTTAAAATACTAATCTTCATGGTATATGTATGATTTATCCAATTCTAACAATATGCATACATATCCCAAATCTAAAAGAGTCCAATATATATTGCATGAAGGCAAATGACTCAAGGGTATACATGTATATTTATTAGATTTGAATTAAACACACATATACATGAAGTAAAATCAAAGATAGGCATAACAAGTATAAATGACCGAATCATCAAAACTAGCCTATACACATGCATATAGTGGATACAAATGAGCATGAAGTCCAAATATATATGAGTCAATTGTAGTTCACTATACATATATGTATAAATGCAAGTTTTGACACATTCTACATTTAAGCATGTAAATGCCACATGAAGTACCAAAAAAATATGAACATGCTACATGAAATTAAAAATATGTGCATAAGTGAAATAGGAGTTTAGAAATCGTTACCAACTCCAAAGCTCCTAGCATGGTGGTTGATCCACCAAAGCTCCTTGATAGCGATGCAACCCAAAAGTATGTCCATCATGTCCAAGTGCATCCACTACCAAGGTACCATCCCTCTCACGTTTTGAAAGAGCCCTCACCTACATCACAAGCAAAAGGTGGGAGTTTTCTTGGGTCCTATGGGGTTAGTCTTGTAAGGAACCCAAGCATTTTTATTTTTATCAAAAATAAGAACATTTAACCTTTCATAACAAAATTTTCTTAGATGGCCTTTGCGGCCACAATGTGTACATGTGTACACCTTAGCATACTTATGAGTGGGAATGTGAGCATGATGTGCATCATAAGCATGGTCATGATGATGATGTGCATGAGCATGAGGAACTTGTTTCTTTTGAAACAAGGATTCCAATCTAGTATGATTGAATGCACAAGAGTTCAAAGTTGAACTCAAATTCTCCATTTTATTTTTCAAATTCTTAATCTCATTAGTTGTGGCATGAAAAGCATGATGAGATAAAGAATCATTTTTCTTTTTCTTTTGAGAAACAAAATCTTTTCTTTTTCAATAAATTTTCTTTTCAAAGATTTATTTTCTTGAAAAACTTCTTCCTTTTGTTTTTCCACCAAATCAATCTTATTTTTCAAAATAGTGTTCCCTTCACATAAATCATTCAATTTAGTAATCAAGGAAACATTCTCATTTTTCAAATCTTTATTTTCCTTTTCTAAGCATGCAACCTTAGATTTAAAAGAATCATTTTCTTTAAGCATGCAATCAAAATCCTTTTTCAAATTATTATTTTCTAATTCTAAGCATGCAATGTTATCTCTAAATGAGTCATGTTCTTCATGCATGCAAGCAATGTCCTTTTTCAAATTTTTAATTTCTTTCTTTTTCATGTCATATTTCTCAAGCAATAATTGGCAAAATGAATTGAGCTCATCATATGACATAATATCATCTTCCTCGGATTCGGAAGTTACCTCAAGGGGTTTATCCCCTTGGACCATATAGCATACGTTGGAGATGTCGCTTCCAACGTCCGAATCGCTCCCCGCATAGTATAGATCCTTTTCGCTAAGGGAGATGAGGGTGTTCCATACTACAAAAGCCGAATCAAGATTAGTCATCTTAGATAAATAATCATTATCTAAGCAAGATACTAAAGCATGTAGGGCTTGTGCATTAGCCTCAATGTTCTTACCATTTAAGCAATATTCTTTATTAGTTGTGGCAAGATATACACTAAGGCCAAGTCCTTTGAGGAACAAGACATCTTAACCTTCCAAATTTGGATGTTAAGAGTGTCAAAGGTGGGTGGTGACATGAAGTCCATGGTGTGTGTACAAAATATTGTGATTAGCCTAAAGGAGGATCTTTAACTCTAGGTTGTTAGACCCAATATCAAGAGCACTTGGCTCTGATACCAATTGTAAGATCACCTAGAGGGGGGGTGAATAGGTGATGGCTAATCTAATGGTCACTTATGAACAAATAATGCGGAATTTAAAACTAAGATGACCAAATTAAACTTCTTTTAATTAAACACTTATGTATAACACAAGAGTGTTGCCGAATTCCCCTTGCGAGGCTCTGGACAAGCTCCTCTAGATTCCCCTTGAATGGGTTGAGGTGCCGCGTTGGCTCTCTTGGTTGAATACTAGTGTTAACAACAATCCCAAGCAAGTATAGCAATTTAAGCACAAGGGTATATCAAGCATGTAAAGTAAAGACAATGAAAGTAATGCAAGATATAAAAGAGACAAAGAGAGAAAGAGAGCAAGAGTGAGCAATCGCAAACACAAAGGGTTTGTTTCGAGGTTCGAGCACACTTGCTCTACATCCCCGCCTTCGACACACGAAGGATTTCCACTATGCACGATCCAACCGGATCTCTCCTTGGTGCCGCAACACCTACAAGCCCTCGGACTCCCAAGTCCCTTACACACCACAAGCCCACCGGCTCGTCGAGGCCGCACCTCAAGCTACAAGTCCTCACTAGGACCCAACAACACCAAGTCCTCACTAGGACCCGAAACAAACCGCGAATACAACCGTCCGCCTTCTCAAAGAACAAAGATGAACTTTGGTGATCACAACTCTTGATCACCTAAAATCCTCTCACAATAACACTCCTATAGAATGAATAGCTCAATGGATGCTCAAGTGTTTGTGTGAGAAAGCAAGGAAAGAATCTTTGGTGAAAAACACAAGAAAATCTCTTTTACACTCTTTGATAAAACTCTCCTTTTAATTGGAAGTATTGACTCTAATTTTGTGGAGAAAAACCCTTCAGAAAGACTGGGAAAAACTAGCTCTAAGGTCTCCAAAAATCTTGGCTTAAAACAATGACAAAACCCCCTTTTATAGAGGCCAGAAAAATCTGACCGTTGGGCTCTGTCAGAGCTACCGGTCGACCGGTCCGGTCGACCGGCAACGGTCAAAAATGTGACCGTTGCAGCCTCCGGTCGACCGGCCCGGTCGACCGCGCAACTGGAGAAGAGAGTTAACTCTCTGTCGGTCGACCGGCCCGGTCGACCGATAATTCCCGAGAGCAAAGCTCTCTGAAGCGGTCGACCGGCCCGGTCGACCGTTCTCCAGTGCACACTGGCGTGCACGTCGTGCACGTCCGGTCGACCGACCCGGTCGACCGGCCTCTGTCAGTTCTGAAAAATCAGAACTGGCAGAACCAGAAAATAGGGATTAAGGATTGGTCTTGTGGCTTAATAAAATCCCAGAAATTCACAGTAAATCCAGAAAAATAGTTTCAATCAAAATAAAAACTGTTTTTCTAAAAATATGTTTTTCTAAAACTTGTTTTTCCATAACTTCACAAAATACAAAAACAAGATATTTTGAACTTATAAAGCAAAGTGTGTATGGATATGATCCACCACACAATCAAGATGAAATATCTAGTTTTTGACATAAAGCACTAAACTTGTTTTGGTTAAAGGATATGTATATAAGAAATTACCAAAACCCAAAGTAGATATTTTGTCATAAGGAAAATCTCATCAAATACAAAAACAAGATGTACTTTTAAAGCATAGTGTGTATGGATATGATCCACTACACAAATAAGATGAATATCTAGTTTTTGACATAAGGCTCTAAACATGGTTTTGGATATAAGATATGTATACATGAATACCAAAAACCAAATTGTATTTTATCACAAATAAAAATCTTTTCTTAACTAGGAAAATCTTTTATGAAAATCATTCTATCAAGAGTGTGTGTGTGATATAGACTTGAGCAATCCACCAACTATTCTATCCTTTACATTTTATCTAAAATAAATCTTATAAAAACAAACCTAGACTCAAGTCTTCATCTTCTTGAAGTCTTCACTTGAAGTCTTCTCATCTTCTTGACTTGGTCCACATGCAATCCACCGAGCTCATCTCTAGATGTGATCTTGATGCATAGGCTCGTGAATCAACCGGTGCTAGCTTCCAACTTGACTTTAAATCCTTTGTTGAAGCTCCACACCTACTAAGATCTTGATAAGGAATCTGTCACTAATTAAACACAAGATCATTAGTAATCATAACTTCATGAGTTGATCATCATCAAAACTAGAGTGATAGGCCTTTGGGCCAACATTTTCAACATAAAGAGTAGGAGTAAGATACCAAAGGTAAACAAAACCGATTGAAAGGTAAAACATGAATTTTCTCTCCCTTTATGAAATACTCATGAAAACGATGCATAAGCTTGTATAAAAGATACCAATTTAAAAATAATTATCATTAAGGACTAAATCAAGCTTAGCATAACCAAATTTGTGCTCAAAGATATAGAGATATAGTAAGCACAATCAAAACACATATATATGTATGAAAATATAAATACCAATCGAAATTGATACTATTTGAAGTTGAAGCATACATATATAGAAACACATATGAGTATATAAAATAGATATCAATTGTGATACCAATTGAAAACACAATAAGGATCAAGTGTATAACTCATACTCCCTGCCACCCATTTTATGCACAAGTTTAAATAGATTTTCAATAATGCATACAAGGCATGGTCGCCCAACCAACCGCCCTTAATGGGTAGGAGTTTTCAAAAATAAATTTGAAAATAGTTTTAGCACAATTGAAAACTCTACCAAAATGAAGAATACACAACTAGTTATATGAAAAACTTGTAAACTAGTACGAAATCCTTCAAATAAGGAATAAAATAAGAAGATATCCATGAAACATGAAAATCACTCAATCAATGACACTCAAAGTCTATATAGCACATATAATACTTATGAAAATAAAATCATGAGACAACATCAAGTAATGTCAGTGTACACGTTTTGTGTGAAAGACATAGTCATGAAAATAGGCAATTAAGCTCAAATATGAAATTCCTTAAAATATGAAAAACATGAAAATCATCAAAATTTAATTTTCATTAAACAATACTAACTCCAAGGTAAATGTATGTTTAGTCAAAAACTAAAGGTATACATACATATCCAAACATGAACGAGTCCACAAAAATATATGCATAAAGATAAGTGGCTCAAGGATGTATATGTATAACTAATAGTTTAGACAAAATAGACATATACATGAAGTTTAAACACAAACATGAAAATATGCACAAAAATAGAGAATACAAGTCAAAATGCATGATCATCAAAACTAGGTTATGCTAGTACATCTAATGGGTACAAATGAACAATTATGTACAAACATATAATAATCTATTTGTGACTCACTAGTTGTACAAGCATATACTCAAGTTTTAATGAAGGATACATTTAAAACAAGTAGTCAAAACGTGAAACATCAAAATAAAACTCATATGATCATTATGTAAATACTCATGTTATTAGAGCTATGATATACATAATAGCTAAACTATGGAGAGAACAAAAAATATGGGTCCATATAAACATGGGTGATCTTACATACTATATATATATGTCAATAGTCTAATAAGCATGGCATATGGTATAATGAGCATTAAAACAAGACATGCTGCAAATGAATGATCTAAAAGCATGCAAATATAAATGGGAGTAAGAGATCGTTACCAAAACCATGAGGGCAACTTTCTATGTCTCCAAACCATGGTAGTCCTTCCACCAAACTCTCCTTGAAAGTGATGCATCTGAAATGTCATCTTTAAGCTCGGAACGCATCCACCTCAAGGCACCATCATTCTCACATCACGTGAGAGCCCACACCTACATCAAATAAAATAAGAGTGGTCTTTGGTACCCATACTCTTTGGATCCATGGGGGTTAGCTCCTTTCCTAACCCAAACAAACTTATTTGCTAAATTTACATCATATAGTCTATCGTAACAAAACTTAGCAAGGTGGCCCTTACGTCCACAATGTGTACAAGTGTACACATGAGCATACAAAGTGTTATGAGTGTGAACGTGAGAAGCATGTGTATGCCGTGATTTGTGTGCATGCATATTTGGAACTTATTTCTTTCAAAACATGGATTCCAACTGTGTGTGTTTCATAGCACATTGGCTCAAAGTGAAGCCCAAACAATCTACACTCTTCTTTAAAACATTTATATCATTTTCAATAATGGAAGAAGAAGTGAAGCATGCAATAGGTATGCTAGAAGGTGAAGCTATACTAGCATGGCAAACATGTGAATCAATATCATTTTGCAAAGTAGTATTTTTCTTTGAAAACAAATCCAAATCCTTTGAAATAGAAGCAATTTTGTTTTTCAAAGTTTCATTTTCTTTTACAACAAAATCAAGTTTTAAAGTTAAATCCTCATTTTCTTTAAAACATTTTCACAATCATTTTTACTTTTCAAAATCTTGTTTTCATTTAGGACAAGATCAAGTTTAGATTTCAATGAATCCCTTTCATTAGAAATTCATCTCTTTCTTGCAAAACAATATCAAATTTTGAAGACAAGTCCTTATTTTCTTTAGTTAACTTAAAAGTTTTCTTTTTCAGAACTTTATATTTTTCTAAGAGCTTCTCACAAACAATAGATAACTCTTCATTTAATGCATCGGCACCCATACTATTAAGATCATCAAAAGAAGAGCTAGCACTATCTTGTTGAGTATCCGAATGTACCTCAAGGGAGTCATTCCCTTGGACCATGTAGCAATGATGTTCGGATTCTCCTCCACTAGATTCCATTTCCACATGATTCGTCTTTTGGAGCGCGGGAGAAGTCAACGTGTTCCACACTACAAAGGCTGAATCACAATGAGAAACTAAACACAAATATTCTTTGTTAAGCATGCTTCTAAGTGCCATTAGGACTTGTGCATTGGCCTATGTATGCTTGCTATTACCAAGATAGGATTTCTTGGTAGCGGCAAGGAAAACATGCATACCTATGGTCTTGAGATACATACTCATCTTAATCTTTCATACATCCATGTTAGAAACATCAAACTAGGAGGGGTCATGAAATCCATGAGTGTAAACAATATGTGTGCAAATGCAAATATCACACTCCTAGGTGGTTAAATCTAATATCAGGAGCATGGGCTCTGATACCAATTGAAATAACACCTAGAGGGGGGTCAATAGGTGTAAGGCTAATCTAATGACAAATGATGCGGAATTAAAACTAAATGCAACACACTTAGTATAACCAAAGAGTATAGCCGAATTTCCGGTGAAGGGCTCGGGACTATCTCCTCTAAATTCCTCTAAATAAGAGTTGAGGTGTTATATGAAGCTCTCTTAGTTAAACACAAGTATGGGCACACAATCAAACCAAGCATGTATATATGATATGATAATAAGATGCAATGCACAATGTAAAAGAGAGAGTTAGAGAAAGTGGATCAAACGCAAACGCCGAGATATGTTTCGAGGTTCGAGTACACAGCTCTACGTCCCCGCCTTCACACAGAAGAATTTTCACTAACTCGTCCACACAGGACTTTCCACACAGGGAACATCCACTGAGGATTTAGGGCAAATACAATTTGGGAGTACACAACTCCTCTCTCTAATAAATCAACCTCTACACTTAGAGATAAGGTACAAACCAACACAATATCCACCTCTCACTAGAGGGGACCAACAAACTCAATCATCTCTACACTTAGAGGGATGGCACTTAGCCAAACAACAATCAACCCTCACTAGAGGGATTAAGCTCAAAGCCACACAATCACCTCACACTTGAGGGATTCCAACACAATCTCCACCTCTCAGTAGAGGGATACAAACACCACTTCCACAATCACCTCTCACTAGAGGGATATCAATACTATCACCTCTCACTAGAGGGATATCACAAAGATGGAAGGTTTACAACTTGGTGGTATACACAACCATAAACTAATTTTCCTACAAAATAGATCCTAATGATAGGATAGATAGATAGGCTCAAGTATGAGAAAACAAAGAGTTTGAAAATCAAAAATTCAAAGAAAAACTCTTGGAAAAACTTCTAGAATAGATATAAAAATGAAGATCAAAAACAATCCAAAGACTCTCCTTTTCTTGATTTTTCCAAACCTTTAAACAAATAAGGATAAAATCTTTTGGCTTAAAAACTCTTTTGAAAACTTGTATATAAACACTAGAAAGAATGAGAATTTTTGCTCTTGAAAATCTCGTTTAAAAATAAACTCAAATGGGGGTATTTATAGCCCCATATGAAATCTGCCCGTTGGCAGCTGGAAAGGGCTGAAATGCCCTTCGGTCGACCAGCCAACGGTCATATTTTTTACCGTTGAGCCCACCAGTCGACCGGCTCGGTCGACCGAGACTGGATACAGAGAGCAGAGCTCTCTGCCGGTCGACCGACCCGGTCGACCGGGGCCATTTCCAGAGTGCAGAGCTCTCTGGACGATCGACCGACCCAGTCGACCGGCCCACCAGCTCAAACTGGCGTGCACGCTTGTACACTTCGGTCGATCGCACCGGTCGACCGATTACTGTTACGGTCGACCGGTCCGGTCGACCGGCAGACAGCCAGTCTAGCCATTATAGGACTCAAAAACTTAGGTTTTTATTATCAAATAAATTCCACAAAAATCAGTTCTTATTATATCTTTGAAATACAAATATGTGTGATAAAAATTCAACACATAATTCAAACAATTTGAACCATTTTTGTGAGATAGAAAATTTGCCTTAAACCAAAAACTGTATTTTCCGAAACTAGGATTTTTGAAATGGAAATCCGATTTTTTCAAAACACATGTAAATATAAAAACATGATATTTAAACAACTTTGAAGCATGTTGTATATGGATAGAGTCCAATATACATGAAAGATATTATATCTATGTTTTTGACTTAAAAATCAAGATCGGTTAAACCGAAAATCAAAACATGAAACTTTAAACTGAAAACATGTGTGTGTTGTGAACTTGAGCATATCACACTATCTAATCTTTACAATGAGATCTAAATAAACTATACTAAAACAAACCGATGTCTTTTTATAGAACGCCATTTCCAAGTCGACTCGATCCAAACGTGATCCACCGAGCTTGACTCCAACCGAGTGCTAGATGTGAACTTGACGCTCGAACTCTTGAATCACCATGTGAAAGCTCCAAAATACCTTTGTTGAAGCTAATCACCTACTAATATCTTGGTTAGATATCTGAAACTAAATATCACAAGATTATTAGTAAACTATAACTACATGAGTTAATTATCATCAAAACTAGAGTGAAGAGCCTCTGGGCCAACACTTCCATTGGTTGGTGAATACAACTTTGAGCTTAAGCCACAGTTCATCAACACACTCCCTAAGTTCCATGGCTTAGAGTCCGAAGATGCTTATTTCTTCATAAGAGAATTTGAGGAAGTATGCTTAATGATGAAAATCCCACACCTTGCGGATGATGCTATTAGGTTGAGATTTGTCCCTTTCGCTCTAAAGGACTTAGCTAAGAAATGGCTTTACAGCTTAGCGCTGACTCTATCACATCTTGGGATGGTTTTATCAAGGTCTTCATAGAGAAATTCTATCCAATTCATAAGACCGCTCTCGTTAGGAAAAACATCATGCAGTTCAAGCAAGAACCTAGTGAACTGTTTTGGAGGTACTTTGAACGCTTCAAAGACCTCCTTGTCCAATGTCCTCATCATGGAATTGAGAAATGACGACAATGTCAAATTCTTTATAACGGTTTAGACTACTCAACCAAAACCCTCTTAGAAAGCATGTGCCAAGGGGGATTCTTGCAGAAGGATGAGAATGAAGGATGGAATTTATAAGAGAATCTAGCTGAAAAGACCATCCAATGGGAACCAACTAGTGAAAACTCTAGGAATTCAAACTCCATCTCTTTAAAAGGAGGTCTCCATTGAATTGAATCATCCATAGCTAATGAGGCTAAGTTAGCTAACCTAACGAGAAGACTGGAAGCTTTAGAAACTAAGGACCAAGTCCAGTCAATCAAGTCGGCCCAAACCAAATTTCAACTCCGAGCTGTACTTATTGTCAAGCCATGAATCATGTGTTTGAGGAGTGTCCTGTGTTTCAAGTTCAACAATACTTTCTAGAACTGATGAATGCGGCCTTTTCAAGGCTGAACAATGATCCTTACGCACCAACATACAATCCTGGCTGGAGAAATCACCCAAATTTCTCATAGAGCCAACACAACAATGACCACCCACGGTCGAACCATGCAAGCCACTACCATCATTCCAATAATTCTTCCAATCATCAACCTAACTTTCCAAATTACCCTCACAATTCTCCAACAATATTTCAAATTATCAACAAAACTTTTCCAACCAAGTCCCACCATCTTCCTTCTAGAATCCTCAACTTGAAAGAAGAATGATTGATTAATTGCACACATTTATTACATTATTCTTTATTATATTTTCACATTTATCATATAAAAATCTGCTAAATTTCTTGTCTTAAATGCCTATTTTGCAGAAGATAATCATGGGGAGAAAGAGGATAAAATCAAATAAATATCAGTTAAATTCAAATTTAACTAGATCTTTTGGTTAGAGGAGGATGATCCCAAATCTAATTGGTTAAATTCAGTTTTTGGTGAATCAAGTGGTTAAATCTAAAAATCAACCGAGGATAACGTCAAATATAGAGTCCAAATCAGTAGGAATAAATGAAAAGAGAGAAGATCAACGGATGAGATGAAGCAAATTTGACTCAGATTCTGATTGGATACATTTTAGTATTTGAATTATAACTTTCGCTACCATAATTCAAATCTAATGATTCAAGATGATCCAAAAATAAGATTTAAAATGCTACAACTCTTAAGTTGATCACTATTTCTAATTCTGTCATTTGATAAGTTATATTCAGCAATCAACACGCCAACAAGCTGCAAATCAGAACTGAATATCTACATCAAATCAAGTTTGGAGATAAGGGGAGGATTCAAATTCAGAAATATCCAGCTTCCCTTATCTTCATACTCCTCTAACCTCTGCATTTTTCATATAAATACCTATAATCTCAAAGGCATAGGGAAGGACCAAGCAGAGAGTAGAATTTAGGCTAATTTATAGTTTGTAACTTAGGTTTTTATTTTTCTTCATGTAATTTTTATTTTCTTTATATAACTGAGAGGAGAGGATACTTTAATGGAGGAATGAGAGCAAGCTTGTACTGAAGGTGACACCGGTGTAAGTGATCTTTTCTTCCATTATTATTTGAATCGAATTAAAGTTTCTTTTTCTTCTTTACTCTTGTTTTCGTTTACTTCCCTCTTCTATGTTTGTGGATCCAAATGAAACCGATAGCCTCGAAGTTGCCTTGCCCTTGCAAGTGCCGTTGATGGCCTATGGTGATGGATATCCATTTCTATGATAGTGTAGCTCGCCCCTTCAATTCATAGTGTAATACGGGAATGGCCAAGATCCTATTTGTCATACTTCGCTCGCCTTCAAGCAAAGGTACATCGTCGATATGGGTCAAAGGTAAGCAGGTGCCAAAAGGTAAGTAACTTTTTTAGGTTTTAGTTTTTCTTTTCTTTTAATTTTAGTGTAAATTACCAACACCACAATCTTTCAAATCTCTTTCACTCTTTGTTAACTTCTTTGTACATATTCACTTCCATTTTCTCCTACTTCTCTATCTACTACTTTCTTCCTAACTTAACTATAACTCCATTTTTCTGTTTTCTTTTAAAAAACTAAAAGAAGATCTTTAACCATATTTTGTAACTTAAAAGAGAACTTATTAAAAAAGCTTCCATTGTTAGTCCCTCTTTGTGGATCATGACCCGCATAGTCACTTGCTATAGCTGTAGTATTGAGCAACTTGCACTATTGTTGTAAAAGTTCTGAAATTCTATATTCTAGTGTGCAGGTTAAATCTCAAATCTCAATCACTGATTTTGAGAGAAATATGAAAAGTTACACGAAAAACCAAGATTTCCTCGTGCAAACAATACAGAGGCTAGAGGGTCAAATGAGCCAATTAGCCAATCCACAAAATGAGATGCAAAAGGGTACCTTGCCTAGCCAACCAAAAATAAATATAAATAAGGCATAGGAGTTAATGTTAAAGAACTCGTAGTCAAACTTCACGATCACAAAGGTGCATATGACTCAGGGTAAACTAATAGACTAGATGAGAATCACAATTTGACTTCTTACTTTGATTGAGAACATGTATTTGAATAGAGACTAAGTTTAGAAATGAAAATTTTGATTTTTCTATAACTTATAGATTACTTGAACTTTTACAACAATACCTCAAATATTTTTTATCTTTTCAAAATGCTTTTCGAAAATGCTAACATTTTTTCCCTTTCTATATAGATTTTATGGGTGCAATCCATTGAAAACCCTAACGAGACAAAACTCGTCCTCTAGGGGTAACCTAGGGGTTTAACGGCTTATTGCACATGCTCAGTACAATCGAGTGGCCTGCGAAAGTGGTCTAATAATTGATTAGGATTAGTTTTGATGTTTTGCTCGAGGGCGAGCAAAAGATAAGTGTGGGGTTGTGATCGGTCACATATATATTATCACATTACCATGTTTATTATCTAAATAAATCATATTAATAAGTCTTATTTTTCTTTTTTAAATGCAGGCCCATCTCTAAAGGAAAAGGAAGAGAAACGAGCCCAAAAGCCCATCAAATTCTGATTTAATTCAAAATAAATTTGAAATTAGAAAATCAGGGCAGATCTTGGCAAATCAGAGAGATTGAAAACCGGTTAAAATGAATCTTCCCAAATCAAGTAGTTAAAGCGAAAAATAAAAGGCCGTTTCATCTAATCCAGGAGCTGCAATGGGAAAACCAGCAGGAGATAAAGCCATATCGCTAAAGCAGGGAGAGCCTCCAACCAGGTGTGGCCACCTGGCTACACCATGGCCACGGAAACGCGGCCAAAGCCGCATTTTCACGGCTTGGTTGAAGTTGTTGGGGGAGCGTTTGCTCCCCCTATCTTCGTGACGCCCTCCCCCGTTTGGTTTTCACCTATAAATACTGTATTTTTCAGAGAAAAAGAGACCAAAATTAGTTTAAGTTTTTCTCTTTATTTTTAAGGTTTAGGTTCTTTGTTAGATAGTATAGAGAAGTTGTATCCTGTTTTCTAATTTGTAGTTTAGTTCAATTACCACAGAGAGAGAGGAATAGAGTGATTGTAATCTAAAGATTGAAGTGACATCAATAAAGGATCAAGCTTTCTCATCTTCGACTCCAATTCATGGGTATATCTTGCTATATTTACACGTTTTGTTTTTCATCTTCCATTAGTAGCTAAACTTGTATTCTAGGCTCACTATTGCCCTCTTCGATCCCTCTTGTTTTGAACGGTTTTGATGTAAAGAACCCAACTTAATCATATGCATGCCTTAACTAGGCCTTTCTTCTTTGAAAGTGTTCTTGAAGGCACATGAGGATGGGTTTGGATTTATAAACTCTATTTCTTTTAAAATGTCACTTGAACTTGCTTTTATTTCATACTTACTTGATGATTTAACATTCAGTTCAAAAAGATCTCTTAAGAAAAAGATTTAAACTTTTCCAAATGATCTTATTTGCTTTGCTTAAGACTTTCAAAACTAAAACTTAAGTTTTTGTTTATGATCAAGTTGAGACATTAAGAATTTCAAGAGAAGAACACATCGTTGAGTAGTAAGATAGTGAGCCCCGATTTGTTTCCTATATTAAAAACAACCAAACAATTTTCAACATTTTTTAAAGATCACCTTTTCCAAAGCCTTCTCTAAGTTTTTCAATTTTTCTTTTAAATACTTCCGTTCTCTCCATTCTCTTTTCAACTAAAAAGAAAAAAAACAACACCATTCTTTGCTTTCTAAATAAAAACACCGAAAAGCTTTCATCGCATTCCTCCTCGTGGACACGATCCGTTAGCCCAAAGCTAGACGGTACTTCTTATCACTTTCATTTTACAACCAGAACCCTAAGTGTGTAAGTGTATAAAGTATGCATATTTCATCAAGATAAAAATCAAGACTAAATTATTTTTTCAATTTTCTTTCTAACCTCAAAATCAAACAAATAATTTTATTTTGACCAAGTATAAGAAATTCTAATTATGATCCTCTTATTCCTTAAAATTAACTTAATTTTTTACAAAAATAAGTCAAAGTATTATTTTTCTTTTCAAAAAGTTTTAAAGAAAGAATTTTTTTTAAAATTAGTGAAGTTAGCATGTTAGTAAACCCTCCCCCGCACCTAGCTCATGCATTGTCCTCAATGTATGAATAAAATGCAATAATACATGAAAAAGGAGAAAGGGGAGGAAAATTGTCACCTCAAGGTGGTGGTTCCGCTGGTGGTCTCATTGGGTCAAGCGTTTCTACCCAATCTAGATACTGTGGATTTTTAAGGAACCCACCTTTTATTTTCTCTTTCTTATTAGCATTTTTATACTCCCCAATATGAATAGGATCGTGCAAGATCCTAGCATGAAATTGTTTTCGGTTATATGACCAATCTTGGGATATCATCACAGAGTCATATTGATCTAAACCTTGGTCCAACAGTGGAATGTGGTTTTGTGAAATGGATGATTTGGGCTTAACAATGAAAGGAATAGGAACCGATACTGACTCGAGAATAAAACTCAAATCTAGCTTAGGTTCGAGAGTCGGAGTTGGTTCATGGGTTTGGTCCAAATCATAGAATTCAAGTTCACATTCATTTTTCAACAATGGAATATGATTATCCAATATAGTTGGTTTATGTTCAAGCTCTACTGGGATAGGAATCAGTGTTGGCATCAGAATTGGTCCAAATAGGGTAAGAAAATCGGAGTCAACATAGATTCAAAAAGTGGAACTGAATCACAATATTAGGAATCGGTATTACATTCATCTTCAAGTTCAATCTCATTGAAATGAAAACTTGCCAATTTGTCAATGGATTGATATTGGTCAAGTTAAAAGTTTTGTGGTGAAATTGAATCTTGGTTAAAATCTCCAAGATATCATGATCTTTGTCAATATGGCTAGGAGAATCAGGAGTGATCAAAATATATTAGGCAGAGTTTCCTCATTCCTATCATTAATTGTATTGACCAAATGACTCACTTTTGCTTCTAGCCTATTAAGAGATTTGAGACAATCCATTTGGAATTGAATAAAATCATTTTGAGACTGAATCATGAATTTCATATTCTTTTCTAAGTCAACAGGTTCTTCTTGTTGTGGTTGGACTTAGAAATTAGAGTAAGGATCTTAGATTTGGGAATTGTTTGGGAGAATTGAGTCCGCTATGATTTATACTTGTCGTGTGAACTCAAGGAAGGCTTCAAAAGTCTTTTCTAAAGAAGATTTCTCATCTATAGGTTGGTCTTGGTATGAATTATATGAAGCTGTTTGTTGGTAAGGTTGTTGATAGTAAGACTTGGGGAAGTTGTATCCCCACTGACTCGAAGAAGAGTGGTGATGATTATCCAAATCTTTTTCATAGTACTGGGAGTGGGGCATATATTGATTCGGATAAGACCAATCTGGCATACTTGGTTGGTTACAGTTATATAATGCGGGGTTGGTAATATCCGAATTGAAAGAGGTTGGGGTGGAATATGAATTTGAGTTATAATCAAAATAATTATAATTGTAAACCATTTTCACAAGAACAAACAAAAACAAACAAACAAACAAACAAGAAAAATCTAGCCTATGTTAGGGTAGAACTTAGACCTAGACGACTCCTAACTGTTGATTATCCACAGGAGGTATATTGTAGAACCTGACCACAAGTTAATCGGTCAGGTAGGGGCAAGATTGGTGGGAGGTATCCGCGCTTAAAAGCGACGGGCTTAATTATGCCAAACCACCAGCCTTCGGGGTTTTGCCCCTCAATCCCCAACCTTAGACACCAATTTGGCAAGAGTCAACTTCTAACAACTTTCCCCTTAGGTCAATTCCTATTTGAGTCTGAAATGTCCCTAAGGCCAACGTCTACTCAATTTTATGTTAGGCTGGGTTAGTGAGTGAGGAGATGATTTTTGGGCTAAGGAATGGTAATGACTTCCCCACCTTATCTTGTTTAAGGATATGCCCTTAGTCTTTTTAGTGTAGTGTACAAGTAGAAAGCAAAGGCTTACATTCAAGCAATATGAATCACTCAAAATATGTTTCCTAAACTATATGTAATGCGCACATACCTTTGCTCCAGCACTCTTCAACAGTAATGTAAAGAAACAAAATAGACATATGCCTTAAGGTGCAGGAGTCTAAACATTTTTTAACATTTACAAAGCAACAAGTTACTGTTAATTAGAAATATGTACAGGGTGAGTTAAATAGATAAACTAATAACTGCAGAGAGCTAATCTCTGAAAAGCAACCTGCAAGAGACTACAGTCAGTAGTTCACCACAGTCTTCCTTATTGGACAGAGGCACAGAGTAGCAATATGTCCACTGCAGCTCCTATTTCCTATAATTAGCCCCTGTACACCAAAACAAAGATGAAAAAGGGATTAATTCATTAAAGTAAGTTAAAAAGAAAGAAAACTTACTGTCCCTCCCTGACAACGGCGCCAAAATTATGATCGAGTCAAACCTGCACAAAAAATACAGAAATTTAGAACAGTGCTAGGTCCTCAATTTTACCGCGTAGCCTAAGGCTAACGGGTCGTTATCTACAGGGAGGGACAGCGATAGAAGCGTTATGTAAGTTTCTTCTTTTAATTTACCAAAACTAGTTAATACTTATCTTCTCAGTTTATAAAAAGAAAATAAAAATGTAAAGTTATGTTAAGAAGAAGATGGTAGAAGAAGAGATGGTGGTGGTGTTTTATTTTAATTATAAAAGAAAAAGAAACAAAAGAGATAAAGAAAAGTGTTGATGCAAAAATTTCATTTTGATTGCATGCAAGGTAATAGAAAAGAATAAAGGAAAGTAAGGCTTCGGCGAGATCGAGCACAATGAAGAAAAGTGAAAAACCTCCATTGATTGTCACCTTCAATGTAAGCTTCTCGAAGAAAAATTACAATAGTGTCACTCTACAATAAATCTTCCTCTCTTTTGATCATGTAACTCTCTCTAGCCTAAAAATAAAATAAAATAAATAAAATAAAAATTACATTGAAGAAGAAAAGAAAACCTAAACTAAATCTCTCTCTGAGATGGTGTCAATTTTTACCTTCGAGGTATGAGGGTATTTATAGGAGAAAACCTGAGGATAGAAAATGTATGAAGATAGGAAGATCTGTGATTGGTCACTAATGTTGCACATTTATTATCATATTTCCATACTTATTATAGAATAAAATCTGCTTTGTCCTAATTAAATGTTTAATTTATTTGCAGGTCCATTCCTTAAGGAGATGAAGAGAAACAAGCCCAAAAGCCCACGAAATTCTGATTAATTCAGAATAAATTTGAAATGAAGATATCAGGGCAAAATCTTGGCATATAAGGAAGGTTTAGAAGAATCCTCCCTGAATCAAGATGAAGAAATCAGGGCAAAATCTTGGCATATAAGGAAGGTTGAGAAGAATCCTCCCTGTGGGCAAAATCTTGGTATATAAGGAAGGTTGAGAAGAATCCTCCCTGAATCAAGGCAAAATCTTGGCATATAAGGAAGGTTGAGAAGAATCCTCCCTGAATCAAGCACAATCAAAGGCTGTTTTGTCAACTTTTAAAGAAAAAAACAAGAAAATCAGAAGAAGATACGGGAAATACATCAGACCAGGAGATTCCCCCAATCTTCCTGGGATCTTCTTTTTTAGGTTTTTTTGCCTATAAATACTGGTTTTAGCTGAGCAAGAAGCACCAGGTAGAGATTAGGATTTAGCCTAGTTTTCATTCTTTGTAGTTTAGGTTTTTCTTTTCTTTTTATGTAATTTGTATGTAACTTAGGGTAGAAGAAGATTCATGTAAGTAAGAGAGAGAGGCTGATGTTGAGAGTGACACCGACGATGTACCCTCCTCCTTTCTTCCATTGTCTCTGCAATTAATAAAGGTAAAAGTTCTTTTTATGTTCGTATTTTCTTTTGTTTCGTCTTCCTCTTCTACTTTACCTTGGTTGTTGTTGTTGAGTTTACAAGTGAATTCCAAAGCAAGTATAACTAAGCTACGTGAGAGCCAGCGATAGTTCATGAAGACGTTCTCCTCCTCCAAGATCCGCATCACTTCGTTCTTACTAGGCTTGACGATATAATGTGCACGGGGACTGAGCTCGAGCTTATGATCTATGCGTTGAACGCCTCCGAAGCAAAGGTAGAACATTCAACGGTTTCCAGGTAGGTCATCACTCAACCTAGGTAAGTATTTCTTCATCTTTTTTGCTTTCTTTCATTTGTGTAAATTATATCACCACCTCTTCCAACTCTTTTTCCTCCACTTCATTTGTACATATTCGCTTCATTGTTTTCTGATTTTTTCACCTTCTTCATCTCTCATTTTCTCTCTAATTTTAACATAATTCTTTTTTCATTTTCACTTCTTAAAAACAGAGAAGAACTCTCGCTTTTCTTCTTAACGATTTCAATAAAGAACCGTAAAGCTTCCATCGCAAACCCTCCTTGTGGATCACGACCCGCATAGCCACTTGCTATAGCGGAAGAATTGAGCACTTGCACATTTTTATTATAAGATCTGAAATTTCGTATTTTTGTGCAGGTTTTACCTCAATCAAATTTTGGCACCGTTGCCGGGGAGGGTAACATGTTTTTATTGAAATCTGAATTTTTCTTGAAAATTTTTTAGAACTAAAACGAATTTTCTTTTCTGTTGCAGGTTACAGGGCAATCAAAACAGGAAATTAATATTGCAGTGACATACAAGTGGTATTGGGCCTCTGCTCTAGAAAGCATAGACCCATTGCCCTCTGAATTGCCGCATTCCCACAGCAAAAGCCGCGGATCCGCAGCAAGGACGAGTTGACTACTAACAGGTTTTTGCAGGGCTGCTTGCTTTGCAAATTCTAGTTTACTGCAATTCTTTATTTCTTATATGCCATCACAAAAACCTGCTAATAATCAACAGTAAACCATTTGTTGCAAAAGTTAAAAATTGATTAGACGTTTGCATTTTAGGCACGTGTCTTTTCAATTCATTTATATTTACGGTTGAAGAGTGCTGGAGCAAGGTACGTCTGCATTGCATGTAGAATAGGAATCATCTCTTGGTTGATTTTCATCGCTTTGAGTGAATCGTATTTACATATCTTGAACACTTGCACAAATTTATCTTAAGGGCACTAACCCATAACAAGATAAGGTGGGGATTTAATCACCCTTTCTTAGCCCAAAAATCAGATTCCAAGCACTCACTAACCTAATCCTAACTAAAATTGAGTAGACGTTGGCCCTAGGGACATCTCGGACTCAATTAGGAGATTATCCTAAGGGGGAAAAATGTTGGAATCTAACTCCTGCAAAATCAGTGTCTAGGAAAGGGATTGAGGGCCGAAAGCCCGAAGGTTGGTGGTTATTTAATTAAGGAACGTCTTTGACGGAAAACCTCCCACCAACCTTGCCCTGACCTGGCTGATTAGCTTGTGGTTAAAGTCTACATTAGACCTCCCGTGGACAGTCTAACCAGTTAGGAGTCGTCTAGGTCCTAAGTCTACCCTAACTTAGGCTAGAATTTTTTTTCTTTTTTGTTTGTTTATTTTTCTTTGTTTGTATTCTATTGTGTAATATGGACTATAATAATAATTTTTTCAACTTTAATAATGATCCATATTACACATCAAACTCTTTTTCGGATATTACCAACCTGGCATATCATAACTTTAATCAACCTAGTGTGCCGGATTGGTCTTATCCAAATGAATATAACCCATGCCCCCCATCGTATAACTATAATTTCCATAACGATTTCAACTCTTCACAGAGTCATCGGGAATTCACCTACCCCGAGTCAGATTTTCAACCAAATTGTCCTCCTTCTCCACCCAGTCCACAATATCCCCAAGAGTCATACTCAGTTCCACCAGTCCAAAATAGAAAACTATCAATTTTGGAAATGAGTATGCGTGAGTCCAAACACAAATCCCAAAATCTGATGGACTCACAATTTCACTACCACTTCCAAGACAACACTTCATCTTTTCATCAAAATAATGAATCCATCAATTATGAAAAGATGCTTGAAGCCATGACTCAGGCTCAAAACACTCGTAATCGTGACATAGATATGATGGTCGAATCTCTACGTTCTCACCGTTGGACCAGTTCTGATGTCACTAGCCATTCTGTTAGAGCCGAAGAGTCATGTAGTTTTGGAAATCAAGATTCCATTTCAGAACAACCATTTGAACTTGCCCAAACTCCAAATGAAATTGATAGTTTGGCAAGTTATCCCTTGCCTGAAATAGAACTTGAAAATGAATATGATCATGAACTAGAACTTAGTGATTCAATTTTACTTCCTGATTCAATAATGACTCCGGTATCTTCACCTGATTTCGATCTTTTTCCCGAGTCAACGTTGGATCCTGTGCCTATTCATCATGAAATTGAATCCCCCATCTTTGAGGATCATATTAAACTTGACCAATTATACAATTTTGAAAATCCCATTGATAAATTGGCAAGTTCTCATTTTTTGATATTGAACTCAATGAGATATGTGACCTAGATTCCCAAATCTGTGATCCAGTTCAACTTTTTGAATCAATATTGACTCCTGTTTTGTTACCAAACTTGAGTAATATTTTAGAGTCAGTTTTGATTCCTCCACCTATCATTCCTGAACTGGAATCACCCATATTAGGTCACATTCCATTGTTGAAAAATACATGTGGACTTGAGTTTCAACTTCTTGACTTGGACCCAATTTCTGAACCTATTTCGACTCCTGAACCTTTACTTGACTTAAGTCACCTTCCTGAGTCGGTGTTAGTTCCTGTACTTCCTGAGTCCAAGTCAATCATTCTATCATTTCATACTCCTTTCTGGGACGAGGTGGTTGACAAATTTGACTCCGAAATTAGTTATGGAATTTGGAAATTAGATGGGGTTAAATATTTAATAAAGATCCAATATGGATACATCTTTTTAATGGGTTATATTAAAGATATTTCTGGTGGGTTCCTCCGAGACCCAAGAAAAGTTGATTGGGCCGCGTTTCGTGGACCAATCAGACCGCCACCGGAACCACCACCTTAAGGTAACATTTTCCTTCCCTTTCTTCTTTTTCATGCATCTATGCATTAATTCATACATTGAGGACAATGCATGAGATAGGTGTGGGGGAGGGTCTAACATAACTTTCTTTTTGTTTAAAAAGTAAAAATAAAAATAAAAAAATTAACATTTTCTTTACTTTTAAAAACTTTTTGAAAATAGAAACAATATTTTGACATGTTTTTTGTAAGAAATTAAGTTAATTTTAAGGAATAGGAAAATCTAAATTAGGATTTCTTATACTTGGTCAAAATAAGATTATTTGTTTGATTTTTAGGGTTAGGAAGATAATTTGTCAAAGTAATTTAGTCTTGATCTTTACCTTGATGAAATATGCACACTTCATACACTTACACACTTAGGGTTCAAAAACAAAGATTCTTATGCCTTGTAAAAAAAAAAGAAAAAGTAAAAAAAAAAGATAAACAAATCTAATTATTGATTAGCTAGGTGCTTTGGCCTAAGAAAGCCTTAGTATTTATGCGAAAGATGATTAGATAAGTTTGAAAAAAAATATATATATATATATATAAACATTCTCTGATTAAGCTGGGTATTTGTGCCTAATAAAGCATAAGTGTTCACGCCTAAAAGAGGTCCATATAATAAAATCCTTAGTTTTGTGGCCTTGTTTGCTTGAGTCCTTAAGTCCGAGGGGTGTCTTCTCACCCGGTGCCCTAAGGCCGTCTGGTTTGGGAGTCATCGATTAAAGGCTCGTTACATGGGCAGATTAGAAAGCCTAAACTAAGGAATAATACCACCAAAAAAAAATTATATATATAAATAAGGCATAAGAGTTAGAGTTAATGAACCCTTAGTCAAAATTTTCACAGTCACAAGTGCATATGACTTAGGGTAAAGTAATAGACTAGATGAGAAGTACAACTTAACTCCTTACTTTAATTGATAACAAATTTTTGAATAGAGACTAAGTTTAGGAATGAAAAATTCAGTTTTCCTATAACTTATAGATTGCTTAGATCTTACAATTATATTTCAAATATTTTTCCCTTTCAAAATGCTTTTCGAAAATACTAACTCTTTAATTCCCTTTCTTTATGGATTTTGTGGGTGTAATCCACTGAAAACCCTCACGAGACAAAACTCGTCCTCTAGGGGAAACCTAGAGGTTTAACGGCTTGTTGCACATGCTCAGTGCAATCGCGTGACCTGCGAAAGTGGTCTAATAATCCTTAGTATAGTTTAGTTGTTTTGCTCGAGGACGAGCAAAAGATAGGTATGGGGGTGTGATTGGTCACTAATGTTGCACATTTATTATCATATTTCCATACTTATTATAGAATAAAATTTGCTTTGTCCTAATTAAATGTTTAATTTATTTGCAGGCCCATTCCTTAAGGAGATGAAGAGAAACAAGCCCAAAAGCCCACGAAATTCTGATTAATTCAGAATAAATTTGAAATGAAGATATCAGGGCAAAATCTTGGCCTATAAGGAAGGTTTAGAAGAATCCTCCCTGAATCAAGATGAAGAAATCAGGGCAAAATCTTGGCATATAAGGAAGGTTGAGAAGAATCCTCCCTGTGGGCAAAATCTTGGTATATAAGGAAGGTTGAGAAGAATCCTCCCTGAATCAAGGCAAAATCTTGGCATATAAGGAAGGTTGAGAAGAATCCTCCCTGAATCAAGCACAATCAAAGGCTGTTTTGTCAACTTTTGAAGAAAAAACAAGAAAATCAGAAGAAGATACGGGAAATACATCAGACCAGGAGATTCCCCCAATCTTCCTGGGATCTTCTCCTTTAGGTTTTTTTGCCTATAAATACTGGTTTTAGCTGAGCAAGAAGGACCAGGCAGAGATTAGGATTTAGCCTAGTTTTCATTCTTTGTAGTTTAGGTTTTTCTTTTCTTTTTATGTAATTTGTATGTAACTTAGGGTAGAAGAAGATTCATGTAAGTAAGAGAGAGAGGCTGAAGTTGAGAGTGACACCGACGATGTACCCTCCTCCTTTCTTCCATTGTCTCTGCAATTAATAAAGGTAAAAGTTCTTTTTATGTTCGTATTTTCTTTTGTTTCGTCTTCCTCTTCTACTTTACCTTGGTTGTTGTTGTTGAGTTTACAAGTGAATTCCAAAGCAAGTATAACTAAGCTACGTGAGAGCCAGCGATAGTTCATGAAGACGTTCTCCTCCTCCAAGATCCGCATCACTTCGTTCTTGCTAGGCTTGACGATATAATGTGCACGGGGACTGAGCTCGAGCTTATGATCTATGCGTTGAACGCCTCCGAAGCAAAGGTAGAACATTCAACGGTTTCCAGGTAGGTCATCACTCAACCTAGGTAAGTATTTCTTCATCTTTTTTCCTTTCGTTCATTTGTGTAAATTATATCACCATCTCTTCCAACTCTTTTTCCTCCACTTCATTTGTACATATTCGCTTCATTGTTTTCTGATTTTTCCACCTTCTTCATCTCTCATTTTCTCTCTAATTTTAACATAATTCTTTTTTCATTTTCACTTCTTAAAAACAGAGAAGAACTCTCGCTTTTCTTCTTAACGATTTCAATAAAGAACCGTAAAGCTTCCATCGCAAACCCTCCTTGTGGATCACGACCCGCATAGCCACTTGCTATAGCGGAAGAATTGAGCACTTGCACATTTTTATTATAAGATCTGAAATTTCGTATTTTTGTGCAGGTTTTACCTCAATCAATCTGGATATTTTTGAATTTGAATTCTCCTCTTATCTCCAAACTTAATTTGATTTATCCAGAAATTCAATTCTGATTTGCAGGCTATTGGCTTATTGATTGCTGAATATCACTTATCAAATAATAGAATTGGAATGAGTGATCGATAGAAGAATTGTAGCCCTTTAAGTGTTCTTTCTGTAGCATCTTGAATCATTAGATTTGAGTTTTAGTAGCAAAAGTTATGATTAAAATCCTAACTGTATTTAGCTTGAATCTAATCTAAATTATTTCATCTCATCCGTTGATCTTCTCTCTATCCATTTATCCTCTTAAATATTCAATTTGTCTTCTAGAATTGATAAGATATTCTCTTATCTTCAGCGAAACAGATAGGATCTTCAAACAATCCATTTTTCTCTTAAAATTAGATTATATTATCTTATCTTATATATACCCAGTTTTCAGATAAGATAGCTTCTAGAACCTTTGGATTTGAATCGATCCCCTTTCTTTTGCACTTTTGAATTTAATTGGATAAATTTCATGATTATCTTCTCCCTATCATACCCTACATGAATTAGGACATTAAGACAAGTTATTTGCAATGTTCATTATAGAATATGTTTTAGAATGTAATAATATTTATGCAATATATGTGTCCAAATAATCTTCTCTCTCTGTTTCTCCCTCTCTCTCTCTCTCACCTCCTAGATCTCTCTTCTTCTTCTCTATCTCTCTTCTTTCTTTCTCTCCCCTACTCTTTCTCTCCATCTGAAGACTACCGGTGGTCAGAGCCGCCGACGGCCACCTCCTGGCCAGCCACGACCGACCAATACTCTCCTCTCCCCTTTTCCCTCTTTTAGTCTCTCTCTAGATCTCTCTCCTCCCTCTCTCCCCCCACTCCTCCCTCTCTCTCTCTTTCTCTGTCTGAGGACCGCCGGCGGCGGCCCTGCCGGCCACCACCTCCTCTCTCCTTTTTTCTCTCTCAGTCTCCCTCTTTCTCTCTCCTAAAAACTCTCTCTCCTGCTCACACACTCTCTCTTCTTTATCTCTCTTAATCTCTCATTATCTCTCTCTTTATAAAATTAAACCCTCTCTCTCTTATGATGGTGGGTATTGCTCAGGTCGTGCGCGTGTGTTTGGAATTTCAGGATTTTATGGTGATTTTCGGAGATTTATAGGCGAACACTCGCCTTTTTATTGGGTCTCCCTACTTCAAAAGGTTGAGTTGTATTTCAGGGATTCATGTGCCCACTTGTATTTTGTATTTTGTTTTTGATTAGACTAAGAAGGTATACTTATTATGAGTATAAAAATGTATTTTATGTACCCTTTCTTGTCTCCGCTATAGTATAGGACTATACCGAGTCGAATCTCAGGGAGAGCTCGCGATGGAAGCTTTAACGTGTGGTAGTGAAGTGAACAAACGAGTATTCTTCTCTTGCTTATAAACTTAGTGAATCAAATGTAAAAGAAACTAAAAGAAAGGATGGCTATGTTCATGGTGGAAATTGTTGGAAAAGAAATCAAGAAGTGGATGTGGTATTCACAAGAAAAAGAAAGAAAACTTAAAGAAAGCAATCCATGACTAGCTTACCTAGCTAGCTTGCCAAGACTTACTAGACTCCGTGATAGTGAAGGCTTGCCTCATGTTGTCACTCCATCGGCGTAGGATTCGTCTCGCGTGTTGACCTAATTACTTTCTCACTTGCAAGATGGTGGTTTAACCATCGGAGAAGAGAAGATCATACAACTTGCAAGATGAACAAAAGCAATCACCCATGAGTTAGTGAAGAAAGCTAAGCTAGTGGTAAACTAGTACATGGAAGGAAAATTAGCTACAAGCCATTACAAAGAAAAACAAAGCATGAAGTAAATTGCAAGAAAGTAAACAAAGTAAGTAAAGAAAGCATGTAAAGAAAGCACATAAACTAGAACCAAGCTTCAAGTAGAGGAAGGAGGATGGATCAATCCTTGTTGCTTCAAGTGTCACCCTTGATTACACAAGCTCTCTCCCTCACAATCACTCTCTTTTACATTGAATTCTAGGGAGGAGAAGATCATAGAGAGCTAAAAATCCTAAAGAAAAATCTAACAAAATTACAAGCTTAACACTAATCTCTCTCTCTTCTCTGATCAGTTTTTTCTCGCAGGTGAAGGTGGAGTATTTATAGCACCCAGGTGAAGCTTCGAGAGCCTAGGTAGTTGCCACAAAATCCGGGGCTCAACGGCCCTAGGATTGCCGCGGATTGCCGCGGGATCGCCGCGAATCTGGGCCGTTGAGCCGGATCTTTCTGGTGAGATCTGGTAGTTGGGTTGTTAGCCACGTGGACTACTTGGATTCTCCAATTGGTGCGCGGATCTCTCTAGATCTGGATTTGAATTTGGCTTTATCTTAATCATGGATTAATCACTTAATTAGTGTTAATTAAGTGATTATTTGGATATCTCTCCATTAAGTGTGTACCTGCAAATATGTAAAGAAGAAGAGTAAAAATCACATATTTATTTGTAATATGCATGGGGATTATGATGTAAAATATGCAATATTGGATACCAATCACACCCCCACACTTATTCTTTTGCTCGTCCCGAGAAAAACTAAGAAAAAGAAAAGAAAAATCTAAACTACCAATTTATTGCACCACTTTCGCAGGTGACGCGATTGCACTGAGCATGTGCAACAAGCCGTTAAACCTCTAGGTTACCCTAGAGGAGGAGTGTTGTCTCCTGAGGGTTTTCAGCGGATTACACCCACAAAATCCATAAAGAAAGAAGACAAATGTTAGTATTTTGAAAACGCATTTTGAATAAGAGACAAGTTTTTAAACTATTTTTGCAAAAATATAAGTGATCCTAGGTCATAAGTCCACCTATAATCATTCTTCCTTAAACTTAGTATCCATGCAAGATCTTGTTTTCAATTAAAGTAAGAATTCAAAATTGGATTGAATATTTTATCTTTCATAAAACCTAGATAATATGCACACCGTGCTCGTGAAAATTTCTGGAATTTCAACTTTAACCATCAAGCCATTTATTTATCTATATATATATATATATATATATATTTTTTCTTTTCTTTTTTTTTTTTTATTTAATCTTCCCTTAGTCTAGGCTTTCTAGTCTACCCTTGTAGCGAGCCTTTAACCGATGACTCCCAAACCAGATGGTCTTAGGGCACCAGATGAGAAAACATCCCTCGGGTTTAAGGTCTCGAGTAGAAAAGGCCACATAACTAAGAGGGATTATTTATTATGATCACCGTTAGGCGTGAGTAATTATGCTTCTTGAGGCACAATTTCCCAGCTTAATAGGTGATGTTTTATTTATATATATTTTTCTTTTTTGTTTTTTTTTTTTATTTTCATGGCATTTTTGGTCTTTGTTTCCATCCCAAGAAATGTGTAAGTGTGAAGTGCATATTATCTAAGGCAAAAAATTCAAGATAAGAATATCTCACCAATTTTACTTACTTAGCCTATAATTTCCAACAAGATCTATTACTTCAACTATGTTTAAGATGTCATAATTAAGGCTTTCTTAATTTCTAAGATACATCTTACTTTTCTTAAAAAATAGATCAAAACTTTGTCTCTTATTTCAAAAAGTTTTTTTTTTTTTTTTTTTTTTTTTATTTATTAAAAGAAGTGTAAAAATAAAGAAAATCTAAAAACTCTAAAAGAAGTGTAAAAGAAAGAAATTCTAAAAACTCTAAGTTAGTAAACCCTCCCCCACACTTATTTCATGCATTGTCCTCAATGCATCATGATATATGTATGCATGAAACAAAATAGAGAGGGAAGGAAAAAATTACCTCAAGGTGGTGGTTCCGGTGGTGGTCGGATTGGTCCACGAAACATGGCCCAATCAACGTTTCTTTGGGTTTTGAGGAACCCACCAGAAATCTCAAAAATATGACCCACTAAAATGATGTATGCATGTGTTATTTTAATTATGTACATGACCCCATCTAATTTTAAGATTTTCCTAATAATTTCAGAGTCAAATTTATCAACTACCTTGTCCCAGAATGGTGCATGAAATGATAGAACAGTTGACTTGGACTCTGGAAGGAATACCGACTCAGGATTATGATTTAAATCAAGTGATGGTTCAGGAGTCGAAGTGAGGTCAGAAATTGTGTCCAAGTCAAGAAATGGAAACTCAAGTCCACATGTGTTGTCCAACAATGGAATGTGACCTACTATGGGTGATATCTCTTTACTTCCAATTTTAAGAAATTCAAGCTCATCACCGTACAATTCTTCAAAACTTAAGTCAACATCTTCCTTAATAATTGTACAATCAGTTTCAGAAGTAAAGAGATCGAGAAAATCAAGGTCACATTTCTCATTAAGTTCAATTCCACAAGATGGAGAACTTGCCAAAATGTCAATAGAATCTTCAAAAGTGTAGAATTGGGCAAGTTCAATATGATCCTCAAAGATGGATGATTCAACTTCATTGTAAATTGTGAAAGGATCCAAGATTGACTCCGGGAAAAGATTGATGTGAGGTAAAGATACCGGAGTCATTATGGAATAAGGAAAAAGAATTGAATCACTGAGTTTGGGTTCAAGATCACATTCCTCATGTAGTTCAATAAAATATGGAGAACTTGCCAATTTATCAATGGAATTTTCAGAAGTGTAGAATTGGTCAAGTTCAATGTGATCATCAAAAAGAGATTGGTGATTCAATTTCACAATGGATAGGAAATGGATCCAATTCTGACTTGGGAAATGGATTGAAATCAGGTAAGGTTATGGAAGTCATGATTGAATCAGGAAGTAAATTGGAATCATCAAATGAAAGTTCAGGATCAAATTCATGTTCCAGTTCAATTTCAGAAAAAGGAAAACTTGCCAAAACGTCAATTGGATTTGAAGTTTGGACAAGTTCAGGTGAATGTGCTGAAATTGAATCAGGATTTCCAAAATGACAAGAGTCTTGGGTCATATCAATAGAGTGTGGTATAACTGGATTAGTCAAAGGTTGATAGGATAGAGTTTCCTCATTCCTAAGAAGGTTATCCAATTGTTCTCTCACACTATTGAAAGACTCAGTAAGATCTTTTTGCATTTGTAACATAGACTCTTTAAAGCTCTCTATACTCTCATCTTGACTTTCAAATGGTTGCCCTAGAATGGGAGTATATGAATCTTGATTTCGGAAATTTTGTGAATAGTGTGAGTCAAAAATGTGTGATGATGGAAAAGTGGACTCACACAAGAGATCTTTACTCGTTTCCATGACAAATGGTTGTTCATTAGGAAGCGGTGGAACTGAGTAAGACTCTTGAAAATACGGTGGAATTGGAGAGGCCAATGTTTTCTGAAAGTGTTGCGTGGCCTGTTGTAAATTTGCTTCTATACTCCTTTGTAACTCAGATTTTTCTTCAAATAGTGGTTCAGAAAAAGGAGTATATGAAGTGGACTCGGGAAATGAATGTTGTGGACAAGGATTTTGAAAATTTGACTCGGGGTACGTGAATCCCCAATGACTCGGTGAAGAGTTGAAATTATTTTGGACATTATAATTATTAGATGGGGGATATGGGTCATATTGATTCGGATAAGGCCAACCCGGTGTATGTGGTTGGTGCATATTGTAAAACACCGGGTTGGAATTATCCGAATATGGAGTGTGTGTGACATATGGATGGAAAGAATTGTAATTATAAGCCATATCACACAATCACAAACAAAAACAAACAAACAAACAAACAAAAGAAAAAATTTCTAACCTAAGTTAGGGTAGACTTAGACCTAGACGACTCCTAACAAATAGACTGTCCACGGGAGGTTTAGTGTAGACTCTAACCACAAGCTAATCAGCCAGGGAAGGGTAAGGTTGGTGGGAGGTTTTCCGTCCGGAGACGTTCCTTAATTAAGTAACCAGCAACCTTCGGGCTTTCTGCCCTCAACCCCTTTCCTAGACACCGATTTTGCAAGAGTTAAATTCCAACACTTTTTCCCCTTAGGATAATCTCCTAAGTGAGTCCGAGATGTCCCTAGGGCCAACGTCTACTTTTTTATTAAATTAGGCTTGGGTTAGTGAGTGCTTGGGTTGTGGTTTTCGGGCTAAGGAAAGGGTAATGAACTCCCCCACCTTATCTTATTTACGGGTATGCCCTTAAAATTGATTTGTGCAAGTGTACATGAAATATAGCTAGGATATACTCAAAGCATGAAAATCAAGCAAGGAGTTTGTCCTAGTCTAAATGCAATGCGAAACGTACCTTGCCTCCAGCACTCTTCAACAGTAAAAGTAAAGAATTGAAGAGACACGTGCCTAAAATGCAAGTGTCTAAACAATTTTTAACAATTCAACCAACTTTTTACTGTTTTTTAATTAAGCAGGTATATGGTGAAAAATACAGGATTTCAAGTATAGCAGCAGATGTATTTTGCAGATCTGAAGCCCCTGCAGAAAATTTGTCAGAAGTGAACTCCTCTGTGCCGCGGCCGCGCGGCTTTTGCCGTGGGAACGCGGCACTTTGGAGGGATCCTGGTCTCTGCTTTCAAGAGCAGAGGCCCAGGTCCACTTATATGTGACTGCAATGAATATTTTCCTGTTTCTTTACCTGTAACCTGCAAACAGAGAAGAAGAATCGTTTAGTACTTCACTTTAAACCAAAAAGAACGTCGCTCTCCCCGGCAATGGCGCCATTTTGATTAGACTAAGAAGGTATACTTATTATGAGTATAAAAATGTATTTTATGTACCCTTTCTTGTCTCCGCTATAGTATAGGACTATACCGAGTCGAATCTCAGGGAGAGCTCGCGATGGAAGCTTTAACGTGTGGTAGTGAAGTGAACAAACGAGTATTCTTCTCTTGCTTATAAACTTAGTGAATCAAATGTAAAAGAAACTAAAAGAAAGGATGGCTATGTTCATGGTGGAAATTGTTGGAAAAGAAATCAAGAAGTGGATGTGGTATTCACAAGAAAAAGAAAGAAAACTTAAAGAAAGCAATCCATGACTAGCTTACCTAGCTAGCTTGCCAAGACTTACTAGACTCCGTGATAGTGAAGGCGTGCCTCATGTTGTCACTCCATCGGCGTAGGATTCGTCTCGCTTGTTGACCTAATTACTTTCTCACTTGCAAGATGGTGGTTTAACCATCGGAGAAGAGAAGATCATACAACTTGCAAGATGAACAAAAGCAATCACCCATGAGTTAGTGAAGAAAGCTAAGCTAGTGGTAAACTAGTACATGGAAGGAAAATTAGCTACAAGCCATTACAAAAGAAAAACAAAGCATGAAGTAAATTGCAAGAAAGTAAACAAAGCAAGTAAAGAAAGCATGTAAAGAAAGCACATAAACTAGAACCAAGCTTCAAGTAGAGGAAGGAGGATGGATCAATCCTTGTTGCTTCAAGTGTCACCCTTGATTACACAAGCTCTCTCCCTCACAATCACTCTCTTTTACATTGAATTCTAGGGAGGAGAAGATCATAGAGAGCTAAAAATCCTAAAGAAAAATCTAACAAAATTACAAGCTTAACACTAATCTCTCTCTCTTCTCTGATCAGTTTTTTCTCGCAGGTGAAGGTGGAGTATTTATAGCACCCAGGTGAAGCTTCGAGAGCCTAGGTAGTTGCCACAAAATCTGGGGCTCAACGGCCCTAGGATTGCCGCGGATTGCCGCGGGATCGCCGCGAGATCTGGGCCGTTGAGCCGGATCTTTCTGGTGAGATCTGGTAGTTGGGTTGTTAGCCACGTGGACTACTTGGATTCTCCAATTGGCGCGCGGATCTCTCTAGATCTGGATTTGAATTTGGCTTTATCTTAATCATGGATTAATCACTTAATTAGTGTTAATTAAGTGATTATTTGGATATCTCTCCATTAAGTGTGTACCTGCAAATATGTAGAGAAGAAGAGTAAAAATTACATATTTATTTGTAATATGCATGGGGATTATGATGTAAAATATGCAATATTGGATACCAATCAGTTTTATACCTAGTGATTGTATTTGTATGTGGCCAAGTGCCCTAAACTGTATATGTACTATACCTATAACGAATGTCTTTACTAGGACAGTTTACTTCTTATACATATATCATACCTGTGATGTATTCTTTTATTGCTTTATACCATGTATGGCCGACCCATCGTGGTCATTAGCCTCCGGGCTCTCTACTCGGCCTCCGGGCTCTCCATTCTACCTCCGAGCTTCATCACTCCATGGTAGTCTAGCGATTATCACGTTCTATGTGTGCTCATGTGGTACTAACATCTCGTGCAGGTACTATACCCAACCTTTGGGCTACGTTTAGCCCCGGGCTCTCTAACCTTGGGGTTGTGTTCAGCCTTCAGGCTCTCATGCTCCGCCTAGAAGGCGAGCCTAGCGCACAGCGCAATATCACTAAAACTCCGTCCGAGTGTAGTTACGCTGTGAGCAATTGTTGTACGTTATTGTGGCTTTGCCGCGAGCGGTAACTACATTGGGCGTAATAGGGTTTAACGTTGTGCGTTAGCCTCGCTCCAGCTTGTCTAGCTTCGCTTGATTGTTTGCTTGTCTGCTCGTTGACCTTATTCCTGTCTTACTCAGCCTCCGGTTTCACTACTCTACTGATAACTTGTTATTACCTGTTATATGCATGTGTTTGGTACTAACACTTCTGCTAGTATATACTTAGCCTTCTAGCCCTTCAGCCTTTACGGGCCTTTCACCCACTTCCTCGAAAGAGGAGTGCGTTCATACTGTCAAGTCTTTTAGCTACGCCTAGTAGGCAGATCTAGCACTCAGCGCTTTGCCGCTAACTTAGTATGAGTGTAGTTACTTCGTGAGCGTGGCTTCGCCACACGCGATAGAATAGCGTTCATATGCTCGCTCCATCTATGCGTTTAGCCGTGCCGTGAGCGATAACCACGCCGAACGTGATGGCGTCTAGTGTTGTACGTTAGCTTTGCTCCAGGTTGCTTAGCTTTGCTTGAATGTACGCTTGTTTGCATGTCTTCTTGTCTGCTTGTTAATTGAACTATTATTCTTTTCTTGATGGTTGTGAAGAGTTTGAAACCTGTATTTATACTATTTACCAAAACTGCCTCATTTTCCTATATTCGTACTGATCCCCTGTATCGGTACTGTTTTCCTATACCGTTATATATGATAGTGATATCTACTGTGCTTATCACCTGACATGCTATTATCTGACATCTGACTCTTGCATGCTATCACCTGACCCCTGCCTGTTATCACCGGACAGCTATTTGATATCACTTATCACCTGCCACCTGACACATTACTACTTGCCTTATGATTATTATATTTCAGGAATCCTGTCCTACTATCATGTATTATATACAGTGACCTGTATTTGTAGTACTCATGTACTCCTATAATTTCTAAACCTGTCCTACTCTTGCTATTCCCGTAATATGACTTGGATTTGTCAAAGGTTGATAATAGAGAGTTTCCTCATTCCTATAAATGTTGAGCAATTGTCTCAATTGTGTTTCCAACCTATCAATAGACTGAGAAGAAGATTTTTGAAATTGTAACGCGGACTCCTGCAAGATTTCTATACTCTTTTCTAGATGTGATTTTTCTTCAAGTGAATGGTCTAAAAAGGGAGTGTAGGAAGCTTGGTTTTGAAAATTTTGTGAAGAGTGTGAGTCCAACATATTTTGAACTGTGGCTCGGACTCACGCAAGAGTTCCTTACTTGTTTCCAGGGCAGATGGTTATTCATTATGAGGAGGTGGAACTAAGTAAGACTCTTGAAAATATTGTGAAATTTGAGAGGCCAACATTTTCTGAAATTGTCACTCGGCCTCTTGCAGGTTGGCATCTATAATCTTTTCTAGCTTAGATTTTTCTTCACATGGTGGTTCTAGAAAAGGAGTATAGGAAGAAAAATTGGGAAGTGGATATTGTGGTGATTGTGAAAATTGTGGACAAGGTGGTTGAAAATTTGACTTTGGGGAGGTGAATCCTCATTGACTCTGTGAAGAGTTGAAATTATTTTAGAAATTATAGTCATAAGATTTAGGGTATGGGTTGTATTGATTTGGATAAGACTAACCCGGTGTATTTGATTGGTTCATATTGTAAAAAGTCGGTTAGAATTATCTGAATTAAATAGGATCGGTGTGAAATATGGATTCATATTAGGATTGAAAGAATTATTGTTGTTGAATTCCATTTCACAAACGATCACAAAAAGAAAGAAAAAACAAACAACAAACAAAAAAGAAAATAAAAACCAAGCCTATACTAATGTTGACCTAGACCTAAACGACTCCTAATTGGTCGATTACCCGGAGGAGGTTGTTGTATGAGTCCGACCACAAGCTAATCGGCCAGGTAGGGGCAAAATACGGTGGGAGGTATCCGTGCATAAGTAACGAGCCTTAATTACGCCAAACCACGATATTTTCGAGGCGTAACCTCTAATCCCCAACCTTAGACACCGATTTCATAAGAGTAAGATTCAAAATAAGTTCCACCCCCGGTCAATCACTTAATGAGTCTGAGATGTCCCTAGGGGCCAACGTCTATCAATTTTTATTAGGGCTTGGGTTGTGTGAGTGGGGAGATGGTTTTTAGGGTGATGAAATCCCCACCCTATCTTGTTTTGGGTTTTGCCCTTAATTTCAATTCGTGCAAGTGTGCAATATAGACAAAAATATAACACAAAGCGAGTAAATCACCTACGTGTTTATCCTATGCTATATGCAATGCCATATGTACATCTCAATCTAGATCACAAAAACAGAACAAAATACAGTATATTGGAATTGAATTGACACGTGCCTAAATGCAAATGTCTAAACCGTATTAAAAGCGTCCAAATACCGTATTTTAGTTCTTTAATTATTGCAGTGTGAAGGCAATCAAAACAAATAATGAGCAAAAGAATACAACAATTTATAACTCGCAAAGTCCCTGCAAAAGATGAAGCGTAGATGCCACAACAATGTCACGTTTACGCAGCCTTTTTTGCTTTTCCACGGCAAAAATAAGGAAGCAGAGTCCCTGCTTTCTAGAGCAGGGATATGCAAGCAAGACTATACTTCTGTAATGCTAAGCTTTTGTAAAGATTGACCTGAAAACCAAAACAGAGAAGAAAATGTTATCAAAAACGTGAAATCAAAACCATTCCAGTCCCCGGCAACGGCACCAAAAATTTGATCGGAGCGGAACCAGCACTCTAAAATGTGTGTTTTATGAAATCAATAAAAGATTGTATGTGCTATTGTTCTCTCGATACTTTAGTTATAGCATTGGCTCAACGGGTCGAATCCACGGGACGGGAGGCGATAGAAGCATTAACAGTCCTTATTCACGTGTTTTGTTAACAAGTCTTCTTTGTTTTAAAGAATGAGAAAAAGAAAATAAAAGAAAAGGAAATGCAGAAGTGATACGTGAGGTAAGGCGATGAAAGCGGTGATGTGACAAATGAAAGAGAAGTGATTTGAAAAATAAAATAGAAAAGAAGATGAAGCTTGTGGTAAAGAAAATGAAAATAAAGGTGAACTAAGAGGATGGTAAAAACAACGATAGAAAAAATGATAAAGATTTTGGAATTAGTTTTTAAAACAAAGTAAAATAAAACTCATGACTACTAACTACTAATTGATCCACTAACCATGCTAACCTGTTAGTGATAGTTGCCTCACAAGGATCCTTGGCCATCACTAATCTTTGGCTTCAAGTGACGATACAAAGTATGGCTCATAAGATTGTACTTCTACATTCAAACCACACATCCATACCACATAACAAGTTACAAATTACTATTAAATTATCAAAACCAGTTAGAGGTGAGCATGAAATAAAGTTAGCATTGCAAGTTAGCAAGTTAGTAGGTTAGATTTTAGAAATATTAGAATGGTAGAATCCATCATCATGAGCCATCAATGGCTCTTGCAAGAGCAAGGCCTTGTAGAGGCTACTAGATTCATATGGATTATCAAGTAAATGGTTAGATTGTTAGTGGTTATTAGTTAGATTGTCATGAGAAGAAAAATTAGTTAAGCATAATGTAGAAGATAGAGAAGATTACAATAGAGAATAAAGGAGGCACCTTTACATAGATTGTCAACATCTATTACATCAATATCTCTCTATCTCTCTCTGAATCTCTCTGCCCTACTACAAGATCAAAAAAGGAAATAAAAATACAAAATATAAGAAGAAGAACACATACACTACACTAAAAGATAGAAAACCTAGCCTAAATCCCAATCTGCTTGCGTTCCGAGCCGCTGCAAAGGATTTATAGGCAAAAGAGGGTTCTAGAAGACGAGACGAGCCCACGCGTCAAAAATTAACGCGTGGGCCTACTAAATTGCCGCGAAAACATTGCAATTGCCGCATTTTTTGCGGGAAAACTAGGGACTTAAATCCCTGGTTTTGGCGAGGAACTTCTCCTTGCTTCGAGGACCTTCCTGGTACATTCATATTCTGGTATTTTCACCCGGATATTTGTCTGACGTGCTCAAGGGTCTTGGTTCAATGCATCTTCTAGAAGGTCTCTTACTTGGCCTCCATGAAATCCGGATTTAATTACCCGAAAATGGGTTTAATTATGCTCTTATTACCCTTTTGCCCTCCTTGTCTTGATTATCTGCAAGAGAGACCAAAACACGATTTAGACCGACATTTTATTCATAAATCAGCACAGAAATGTGATATAATAATGCAGAAGTGTAGACTAATCACACCCCCATACTTATCTTTTGCTCGTCCCGAGCAAAACAAGAAAAGAAAAACTATACTACAAATGTTATTACACCACTTTCGCAGGTGACGTGATTGCACTGAGCATATGCAACAAGCCGTTAAACTCTAGGTTTCCCCTAGAGGAGGAGTGTTATCTCCTGAGGGTTTTCAGCAGACTGCACCCACAAAATTCATAAAGAAAGAAGACAAATGTTAGTATTTTGAAAACATATTTTGAAATAGGGACAAGTTTTTGAAATATTTTTGCAAAAATATAAGCGATCTAAGGTCATAAGTCCACCAAAAATTATTCTTCCTTAAATTTAATTTATATGCAAGATCTTGTCTTCAATTAAGGTAAGAATTCAAAATTGGATTGAATATTTTATCCTTCATAAAACCTAGATAATATGCACTTTGTGATAGTGAAAAATTCTGGGATATCAACTCTAACCATCAAGCCATTTATTTATACATATATTTTTTTTCTTTTTTTTTCTTCCCTTAGTTTTCTTAGGCTTTCTAGTTCACCCGGATAGTGAGCCTTTAACTAGTGACTCCCAGACCGGACGGTTCTTAGGGCACTAGATGATAAAACATCTCTCGGGTTTAAGGACTCGAGTAAACAAGGCCACAAAACTAAGAGGGATTTTTTTTTCTTTATTACCACCTTTAAGCGTGAATAATCATGCTTCTTGAGGCATAGTTATCCAGCTTAATAAGTGATTTTTTATTTATTTTTACCATATATATTTTCTCTTTTTATTTATTTTTGCTTTATGACATTTTAGGCCTTTGTTTCCATCCCCAAAATGTGTGAGTGTGAAGTGCATACTATCTAAGGCAAAAATTCAAGATAAAATTATCTCTCCAATTTATCTTACTTAGCCTATAATCTTAAACAAGATTCATGATTTCGACTAGGTTTAAGATGTCATAATTAAGGTTTTCTTAATTTCTAAGATCATCTTAATTTTCTTTAAAAATAGATCAAAACATTGTCTCTTATTTCAAAAAGTTTTTAAAAAAAAAGGAAAATCCTAAAAAATCCTATACAAATGGAAAAATTTCTAAAAGTATCCTAAAAGAAGTGAAAAAGAAAGAAAATCTAAAAACTCTACGTTAGTAAATCCTCCCCCACACTTATCTCATGTATTATCCTCAATGCATCGTGAATGTTTGTATGCATGAAACAAATAGAAAGGGAAGGAAAAATCACCTCAAGGTGGTGGTTCCGGTAGTGGTCTGATTGGTCCACGAAATGCGGCTCAATCCAATTTGCGTAGAGTCTGAAGGAACCCAGCAGAGACCTCTTTAATATAACCCACTAAAATGATGTATATATGGAGGATTTTTATTAAGAATTTCATCCCATCTAATTTCTAAATTTTCAAAATAATTTCAGAGTCAATTTTATCAACACCCTTGTTCTAAAATGGAGTGTGAAAAGATGGAATGATTGATTTAGACTCGGGAAGTGCAGGAACTAAAACTGACTCAGGAATTTGACTTAAGTCAAGTAAAGGTTCAGGAGTTAAAATTGGTTCAGGAAGTGGGTCCAAATCAAGAAGTTGAAACTCAAGTCCACATTCATTTCCCTACAATAGAATGTGATTTTCTAAGATAGGTAATTCAAGTTCAAGAATAACAGGTATGGGAACCAAAACTTACTCTAAAATGCTGCTCAAGTTGGGTAACAAAATGGGAGTCAATATTGATTCAGGAATTTAAACTGGATCACAAATTTGAGAATCTAGGTCACATTCCTCATTAAGTTCAATTTCATAAAAATGAGAACTTGCCAATTTATCAATGGGACTTTCATAGTATGAAATTGGTCAAGTTCAATTTGTTGATCATAAAAGATTGGCGATTCAATTTCACGATGGATTGGCACAGGATTCAATGTTGACTCAGGAAAAATCCTAAAATCAGGTAAAAACACCTCAGTCATTATGGAATCAGGCAGTGAAATTGAATTACCAAGTTGAGGTTCAGGCTCATATTCATGCTCAAGTTCAATCTCAGGAAAAGGATAACTTGCCAAAATGTCAATGGGATTTTCAACATTTGAAGTTTGGTCAAGTTCAGATGGGTGTGCTGAAATCGAATCTTGGTTTCCAAAATGACAAGAGTCCTGGTCAGATCAATAGAGTTAGGGATAGCTGAATTTGTCTAAGGTTGATAAGATAAAGTTTCCTCATTGCTATAAATGCTAACCAATTGACTTAATTGTGTTTCAAACCTATTGATAGACTGGGTAGAAGATTTTTAAAATTGTGACGCGGACTCCTGTAAGATTTCTATATTTTTTTCTAGATGTGATGTTTCTTCAAGTGGATGCTCTAGAAAGGTAGTATAGGAATCTTGGTTTCCAAAACAACAAGAGTCATGGGTCAAATTGATAGAGTTAGATATATCTGGATTGGTCAAAGGTTGATAAAAGAGAGTTTCCTCATTCCTATAAATGTTGATCAATTGTCTCAATTGTATTTCCAACCTATCAATAGACTGAGAAGAAGATTTTGAAATTATAACGTAGACTCCTGCAAGATTTTTATACTCTTTTTACATGTGATTTTTCTTCAAGTGAATAGTCTAGAAAGGGAGTGTAGGAAGCTTGGTTTTGAAAATTTTGTGAAGAGTGTGAGTCCAACATGTTTTGAGACTGTGGCTCGGACTCACGCAAGAGTTCTTTACTTGTTTTCAGAGCAGATGGTTGTTCATTATGAGGAGGTGGAACTAAGTAAGACTCTAGAAAATATTGTGGAATTGGAGAGGCCAACATTTTCTAAAATTGTCGCTCGGCCTCTTGCAGGTTGGCATCTATACTCTTTTCTAGCTCGGATTTTTCTTCACATGGTGGTTCTAGAAAAGGAGTATAGGAAGAAAAATTAGTAAGTGCATATTGTGGAGATTGTGAAAATTGTGGACAAGGTGGTTGAAAATTTGACTTGGGGGAGGTGAATCCCCATTGACTCTGTGAAGAGTTGAAATTATTTTGGAAATTATAGTCATAAGATTTAGGGTATGGGTTGTATTGATTCGGATAAGACTAACCCGGTGTATTTGATTGGTTCATATTGTAAAAAGTCGGGTTGGAATTATCTGAATCAAATGGAGTCGGTGTGGAATATGGATTCATATTAGGATTGAAAGAATTATTGTTGTTGAATTCCATTTGACAAACAATCACAAACAGAAAGAAAAAATAAACAACAAACAAAAAAGAAAATAAAAACCAAGCCTATACTAAGGTTGACCTAGATCTAGACGTCTCCTAACTGGTCGATTACCCGGGGGAGGTTGTTGTATGAATTCGACCACAAGCTAATCGGCCAAGTAGGGGCAAAATACGGTGGGAGGTATCCGTGCGTAAGCAACGGGCCTTAATTACGTCAAACCGCGGTATCTTCGAGGCGTAACCTCTTAATCCCCAACCTTAGACACCGATTTCACAAGAGTAAGATTCAAAACAAGTTCCACCTCTGGTCATTCTCTTAATGAGTCTGAGATGTCTCGAGGGGCCATCTATCAATTTTTATTAGGGCTAAGGTTGTGTGAGTGGGGAGATGGTTTTTGGGCTAAGGAAGGGTGATGAAATCCCCACCCTATCTTGTTTTGGGTTTTACCCTTAATTTCAATTCATGCAAGTATGCAATATAGACAAGAATATAACACAAAGCGAGTAAATCACCCACGTGTTTGTCCTATGCTATACGCAATGTCATATGTACACCTCAATCCAGATCACAACAACAGAACAAAATACAGTATATTGGAATTGAATTGACACGTGCCTAAATGCAAATGTCTAAACCGTATTAAAAGCGTCCAAATACCGTATTTTAGCTCTTTAATTATTGCAGTGTGAAGGCAATCAAAATAGATAATGAGCAAAAGAATACAACAATTTATACAGGTTGCAAAGTCCCTGCAAAAGATGAAGCTTAAATGCCACAACAATGTCGCGTTTACGCGGCCTTTTTGGCTTTTCCACGGCAAAAATAAGGAAGCAGGGTCTTTACTTTCTAGAGCAGGGATATGCAAGCAAGACTATACTTCTGCAATGCTAAGTTTTTGTAAAGATTGACCTGCACACCAAAACAGAGAAGAAAATGTTAACAAAAACGTGAAATCAAAACCATTCCCGTCCCTGACAACAGCGCCAAAAATTTGATCGGAGCGGAACCAGCACTCTAAAATGTGTGTTTTATAAAATTAATGAAAAGCTTATATGTTCTAATGTTCCCTCGATACTTCCGTTATAGCATTGGCTCAACGGGTCGAATCCACGGAACGGGAGGCGATAGAAGCATTAACAGTCCTTATTCACGTGTTATGTTAACAAGTCTTCTTTGTTTAAAGAATGAGAAAAAGAAAATAAAAGAAAAGGAAATGCAGAAGTGATAGGTGAGGAAAGACGATGAAAGCGGCGATGTGAAAAATGAAAGAGAAGTGGTTTGGAAAACAAAATAGAAAAGAAGATGAAGCTTGTGGTAAAGAAAATGAAAACAAAGGTGAACTAAGAGGATGGTAAAAAATAACGATAGAAAAAATGATAAAGATTTTGGAATTGATTTTAAAACAAAGTAAAATAAAACTCATGGTTACTAACCACTAATTGGTCTACTAACCATGCTAAGCTCTTAGTGATAGTTGCCTCACATGGATCCTTAGCCATCACTAATCCTTGGCTTCAAGAGACGATACAAAGCATGGCTCATAAGATTATGCTTCTACATTCAAACCACACATACATACCACAAAACAAGTTGCAAGTTACTATTAAATTATCAAAACCAGTTAGAGGTGAGCATGAAATAAAGTTAGCATTGCAAGTTAGTAAGTTAGTAGATTAGATGTTAGAAATGTTAGAATGTTAGAATCCATCACATGAGCCATCAATGGCTCTTGCAAGAGTAAGGCCTTGTAGAGGCTACTAGATTCATGTGGATTATCAAGTAAGTGGTTAGATGGTTAGTGGTTAGTAGTTAGATTGTCATGAGAAGAAAAATTAGTTAAGCATAATGTAGAAGATGGAGAAGATTACAATAGAGAAGAAAGGAGGCACCTTTACATAGATTGTCACCATCTATTACATCAATATCTCTCTATCTCTCTCTGAATCTCTCTGCCCTACTACAAGATCTAAAAAGGAAATAAAAATACAAAATAAAAGAAGAAGAACACCTATACGACACTACACTAAGAGATAGAAAACCTAACCTAAATCCCAATCTGCTTGCGTTCCGGGCCTCTGCAGAGGTATTTATAGGCAAAAGAGGGTTATAGAAGACGAGACGAGCCCACCGTAGAATATCAACGCGTGGGCCCACAAAATTGTTGTGGAAACATGGCAAAACCAGGGACTTAGGTCCCTGGTTTTGGCGAGGAACTTCTCCTGGCTTCGAGGACCTTCCTGGTATATTCATTTTCTGGTATTTTTGCCCGGATATTCGTCTGACGTGTGCAAGGTCTAGGTTCAATGCATCTTCTAGAAGCTCCCTTGCTTGGCCTTCAAGAAATCCGGATTTAATTACCCAAAATGGGTTTAATTAAGCTCTTATTACCCTTTTGCCCTCCTTGTCTTGATTATCTGCAAGAGAGACCAAAACACAGATTAGACCGACATTTTTTCATAAATTAGCAGAAAAATGCGATATAATAATGCAGAACTGTAGACCAATCAAATGGTCGGTCAAGCTGATGATGCTTTGTGAGCTTACGAGACTGCTTTTAAGACCATTCTAAGAATGTCTCCGTACAGAATTGTATTCGAAAAATCCTATCATCTGCTCTTCGAATTAGAATGCTGAGCCCTATGGGCCATAAAGCAATTAAATTTTGATTTGATTAGAGTTGGTGAACTAAGGAAACTGCAGATATTGGAATTGGAGAAAATACGGAATGAAGCTTATGATAATGCACAAATCACAAAGAGCAGAACGAAAAAATTTCACAACCAAATCATCAACCGAAAAAACTTTGTCCCTGGACAAAAAGTCTTTGCAGGAAAACTCAAAAGTTATTGGTCGGGACCGTTCACTGTACACACAGTTTCTCCACATGGCATTGTAATAATTGTTGATCCAAAGAGTGGTGAGGAAATGAAAGTTAATGGGCAAAAATTGAAACCCTTCTAACCACTAAGTCTGAGTCACAAGATGAAAATGTAATGGGTCTTTTTAACCCATCTTACAAGTGACAATATCCCACTACAAACAACTTTAAAAAAATTGTAAATAAATTAACATTAAGAGTTCTTTGTAAATTATCATAATTCTTTGTATATCTTCCCTTACACCCGTTTATTGCTTTTGCATTCACATATTATCCATTGAGGATAATGCATTAGATAAGTGTAGGGGAGGGGTACTAACATAGGATTTCTATTTTCTTTTTCATTTTTATTATTTCTTTTTCTCTTTTTCTTTTTCTTCCTTCTTCTTTCCAAAAAAAAAAAATCTTAAGTAGTAAAGAATTTTTTATAATCTTTCGTAAAAATAGAAAATAGTTATAAGGATTAAGAAAACCCAAGTTAGAAATTCTTTACTTTAGCCTAAATAAAAGGATATTGGTTGGATTGATAGTTTAGGAGGAATTAGGAAAATAACTTATCTCTTTACTTTATATCTTAGTAAATATGCATTGGCCACACATACACTCTTGAAATTTATAGACAAAGACTCTAAGTGCCACATACCCAAAAAAAAGAAAAAGAAAGTATATATATAGTTATAAACCGATTAAGTTGGGTACCTTAAGAAGCATGATTATTCATGCCTAAAAGAAGAAAAAAAAACCCTAGTTTTGTGGCCTAGTTTACTTGAGTATTTAACTTAAGGGGTGTTTTCTCACCTAATGCCCTAAGACCGCCTAGTTTGGGAGTCATTCGGTTAAAAGCTCGTTACACAAGTAAATTAGAGAGCCTAAGGAAATTAAAGACAAAAATAGTACATAAATAAACACTTAAAAATTTTGTGGCATTAGAGTTTGAGACAAAAAATTCTAAGTAAATCATCACTTCACAAAATGCATATTATTTAAGGCAAAATAAAAGAATGAGTTTGAAGTACATAACTCCTCTTAAACTTAAATGAAGACCATATTCTTGCATGAAGGCCAAAGTATAGGAAGGACTAATAAGAGTTAGACCTAATACTTATAATTATTAGCTATTTTTACTAAAGAGATTAAAAAGCCTTTTCTACTTAAGAAGATTTTAAAAAAACAAAAACAACGAACATTTTCATTCTTTTCTTGAATTTTGTAGGTGTAATCCGCTGAAAACCCTCAGGAGATAAAACTCCTCTTCTAGGGAAAACGTAGAGGATTAACGGCTTGTTACACATGCTAAGTGCAATCGCGTCACCTGCGAAAGTGGTATAATAATTCTCTTAGTTTTTGTTTTGCTCGAGACGAGCAAAAGATAAGTGTGGGGTGTGATTAGTCTCAATAGTGCATATTTCATACCGTATATTCACATTTATTTTATATAAAATTTTTGCTAATAATAGTTTTCTTGTGTGTTCCTAGGTCCATGGTGTGGAATGAAGAAGAAGATCAAAAATCTCATTTATTTGGTGATTTTTTAGATCCTAATATAGCCATTGACTTTGAAGGCTGAATCAGACAAAATAGGATGCAGAAAACCAGAAACCAACAGCACATACCAATAGGGGGACAAACCAGAAGACTGCAGCAGGCGGCACTACACGCGCGGCCCCAGAAGGGTCGCGGAAACGCGACAAACACCGCGTTTCCGGGGCATTCTGTTGGGGCCATGTGTCGATTTTTGATGCGTAGCCCCGTGACACCCCCTGGTACCCCCTTGGCCTATAAATACCCTAGGATTTCAGATATCCAGAGATATAGAGAGTTTAGGCTAGTTTGTTGTATTATTTTCTTTATTTTCTTGTATTGTCTTCTTCTTCCTCTAGCTTAGTTCATAGTTTGAAAATAAAGAGAGTGTGTACAAGTTGTATTAGAAGGTGACAAGCTAATACAAGTAATACTTCTCCTTCTTCTTTTCATTTATTGGTGCTTTTAATTGCTTTTATTTCCTTGTACTAGTGTAACTCTTTTCTCATCTACCTCTTTTCTTTTGCTTTTATTACTCATGTCTAGCTAACTTCTCCATTGCATGGCTAACTAACTACTAACTCACTAATCTCTAACAACTTGATTGATAATCTAAATGAGTCAATAGTATTAAACAAGCCTTGTGCAAACAAGAGCTATGACATCTTAAGACGAGGGTTCTAACTCTAGCTTACTTACAAGTATTTCCACTCACATATTTCATGCTTAATCGTTTTTGATAATTTATAGATTGTAAACATTACTTATTTTTGTAAGTTAGAGACATCCTTATTCATCTTGGCTGATACCAATAGTGCACTTGTTTTTTCCTTTAGTCTCACCTTCAATCGGATTTTGATAAGAGGATGTTCAAGTTTTTTCGTGTAAAGCTAAGTGAAGGGAAGAACTTTCATTCGGTCTTCAACATGAATAGTTCTTATGCATAAAGCTTATGATTGCCTATGATCCATTATGAAGCTACATCTTCAAGAAATTAGAGATTAGTGGGAGCAATTAGTAGAAAGTTAGCGATGCATTTTTACCCTTGCAAAAACCAAAAAAAACATAACTTTTTCAATCTTCAAAACAATCTAAGCAATTTTTGAAATAACACTTGTTTTCTTTTCAAATTTTTTTTCTGAGAGAAGGAACATCTTTATCACGAATAAAAAAGCCGCATTCAAGCTTTCATCGCTCTCCCTCGCGGATATGACCCGCTATTACGATAGAATCGCTAAAACAGTAACATCGACCATCACTCTTTTACTTATTCTTGTACATGCTTTTTTGGCGATCATTCTAGATGTTTGAGGGGAGCGCTGACACCCTCCACCTGTTATATTCCTGAATGGGCATAATATAAGACCCACCTCCTGTTTGCCTAACTGCAGGTTCCGGGTTAGCACCGGAACATCCTGGGTCGTGGTCCCAGGTATGTACGGGAACCACTGTAAACATAACATATTGGTTTCATTTATCAGTTTTCATTAACAATCTCGACTTACGTATATATGGATGTGTGTGTGTGTGTTGGGATGCTAGAGCACATACCTAGATATATGGGTAGGACGAGTAATAATAATAATAAAGTATTGATCAATAATTCGTTGTGTTGTTTTGCAATTCGAGTTGTATACACTCAGATTACGGTGACATAGGATAACGGTATAGAGATGAGAATTTTCTTATTTGGATTATTCCTTCGAAGTACTGGTCTCATGAAGCCGTAATCTGAGCTTGTACAGCTGGTTTTGCCTGTATTCAGTGTTATCGATTTTATCGATTTTCTATCAGTTTTATGATTTTTCGTAGTTTAGTAGTCAATATATGAACTCAGGATACAGTGACGTGAGATATATATGGTATATATATGAGGCTTTTCTTATTTGGATTATTCCTTTAATGTTCTAACCTCACGGATCGATAATTTGGGCTTATATAACTTTTTTACCATATTTACTTTATTTGCTACCTTCTTTCCTGCTCTTGTATGCCTATGCTCATGATATGATTTTTAATGCTTGCTCTTGTATTCAGATTTATTGATATTTGTGTGCTTATCCTTGTACGCCACTTGGCATTCACCGTACCACTCGTTGGGGAGTTCTGACTCCCCTGGACCTCATGTTTAGATCCCGGAGTTTGAAACTTGTGGATTCTTCTGCTTGCTAATCAGATATGCGCAGAGGAAGCGTAGATCATTGGCAGACCGTTTGGAGCCCCATCCTTCCAGCCCCCTTACTCGTCTCTTGAGTTTTCCTTTTGTAACTCGTGAGCATATTTTATACTGTTCATAATTATATATCTCTTTGTATTCTCGCATTTGCCCCTATCGGTGATGTAATATTTTGTAATATTGTGTCACATCTTGTGATAACTTTGTAATTATACTCATATGTTAGAATGTATAATGCACCACATACTTTTGTGCTCAGATTCTTGTTTGTGCTAATGTTTAGCGTATATATGTGAGGGAATTTTTGACCTACGTATATATCACAGTAACGTCTCCGTACCTGTGGGATCGGGGCAATACAGGATGGTATTAGAGCCTAGGCTCTCACATCCTCAGTACAACCAGTCGGCAAATTAATGGTAAAGAATTTTGCAACTGGAATGCATGAGTCTTGATTATACAATCCTACTACAAGTGCAGAGTTACCTATTTTTTCTTGAACGTCCTTCCTTTGACTCTTGTATCTCTTTCATTTTTCCTTATTTCGATTTTCATAGTCTTATACCAACTTAAGATATAGATAGACTGAAGATGTAGTGAAGAGGGCAGAATGAAGCCATTATACGATCTTTTTGATTAACTCTATAAAGTTCGGGTATTCTCAGAATCGATTTACAGTCAAACTATTATCCAGAAGACGACATTTATGACTCATCTAAATTATTAGGAATTCTTGATCATGTCATTCAGAGCCACAACACTTAGTAGTCCAATGGATTCGATGAGCCACGGATCCCGCTAGTCTCACAAATCGAGAGTCGTGATTTAGCCACATGAACTCAGCCAGGAGTGGGCCTTGCTGCACCCTGACGCTTAACATTTAGCGATGCATTTCGTGCTGGTTTCACCATGTGAGCAAGTGCGAGTCTCGTAGAGCATTTGCTCCACCACACTTAACATTTAGCGATGCATTACGGGCTGACTTCGCCACGTGAGCTCCGCCAAGTGCAAGTCTTGTAGAGCATTAGCTCCACCACACCATAGCGCTTAGCGCCTGACATTGTGTTATGCAACGGCCCCACCTAGATTTAGCTTCGCTCGTGGCTAGTTCCGACGGTGTTTAGCATCCTAATCTCGTTCTCTAGATTCCTCCCGCTTAATGTGTTGCATGGACTTAGTGAATCGGGTTTCTAGTTGCATCTGCACCAAATTGTCATAATCTTTACCGACGATCTATTCGGCCAATCTTGCAGGGCTTGGGTATTCTTTAAATTTTTCATCTATAATCGGGTTATCATTCAAAGGACAGTATTCGGGACTCACCATGGTTATTCTATATTCTTAGTTAGGCCTTTCTGAGTTTACAGCGTGCTGTATTCAGAACCCATTATTATCAATTTCTTTATCCATGATCTCTCTTATCAGGATTTTCTTTATTTTTGATCTACTAGTCTATTCATGAGATAATGATAAGTATGCAGCATGTCAGAGAATTCTATTGCAGACT
>JAVJIF010033534.1:0-51548 GCA_038442645.1 Agave tequilana | reverse complement strand
TTCCCCTTCCTCCACCGCATGTTGTCGCCCAGTGCAGAGAGGAGCCAGGACGGCAGCAGGACTGGTAGAGGTCAGGCCTACAACCTGACAGCAGTTGAGGCTGAGGCTTCAGAGGAGGTGATTACAGGTAACATCAGAGTTCATTCAATACCTGTTCTCGCTCTCTTCGATTCAGGTGCATCCCACTGTTATATCTCCGATCATTTTGTAGCTTTACATTCTATACCTGTTAAGGCTTTAGACCGCAAATGGAGATAAGTACAGGGAATGGAGTAGTTATATCTTCTAGAGTTTGTGCTGACTGTCCAGTGGAACTTTGTGGGAAGATCTTGGCCATAGATATGCTCGTACTAGACACCAAAGGGTACGACGTAATCTTAGGCATGACCTGGCTCAGTCAGTACTATGCAGTGATCGACTGTAGAGGGAGGAAGATCAATTTCAGAATCCCACATCAGCCGGAGTTCCAGTTTAGTGGAGAGGTGAAGCCTGCTAAGAAGAAGATTCAGATGACCACTTCGGAGTTCAGAAGGGAGTGCCAGTGTGGGATGAATTTCCAGAAGTCTTTGCTGAGATTTCAGGACTTCCACCGGAGAGGATAGTGGAGTTCTCCCATTGATACAGTTCCAGGGACAGCTCCTATATCTAAGGCTCCGTACAGGATGGCACCGACGGAGTTGGAGATCTTGAAGAAGCAACTGCAGGAATATTCAGACAAGGGACTGATTCGACCAAGCACTTCACCATGGGCGCTCCAGTGCTATTGGCGAATAAGAAGGATGGTAGTAAGAGACTTTGTATTGATTATAGAGAATTGAACAAGGTCACCATCAAGAACAAATATCCCTTACCCAGGATTGATGATTTGTTGATCAGCTTCATGGAGCCCGTGTATTTTCTAAGTTAGATTTACAGTCGGGTTACCATCAGCTGAGGGTGAAGGAGGATGTGTTCCGAAGACGGCATTCAGGACCCGATATGGCCACTATGAGTTCCTGGTTATGCTTTCGGAGTCACAAATGCCCCTGCAGTTTCATGGACTTGATGAACCGAGTGTTTCTCTCCTTACCTGGATCAGTTTGTAGTTGTATTTATAGATGACATTCTGATCTATTCAAAGAATTATAAGGAGCATGCAGAGCACTTGAGATTTGTGTTGCAGACCCTTCAGCAGGAGCAGCTTCATGCCAAAAGAGCAAGTGTGAATTCTGGTTGGACAACATAGCTTTCCTTGGACACATAGTTTCAGCAGAAGGAATTTCAGTTGATCCTAGTAAAGTCCAGGCAGTGAAGAATTGGCCAGTTCCGAAGACGGTGACTGAGATAAAGAGCTTTCTTGGACTAGCCGATATTACAGGCGCTTTGTCCAGGATTTCTCTAGACTTGCAGCTCCGTTGACCAGGCTCACCAGAAAAGGGGAGAGATACATATGGACAGAAGAATGTGATGCAGCATTTGAGCAGTTGAAGCAGAGGCTTATTTCAGCTCCAATCTTGAGGACTCCTTCAGGAAGAGGAGGGATGGTCATTTTCTGTGATGCATCAGGTAAAGGCCTGGGGTGTGTGCTTATGCAACATGATCATGTTATAGCATATGCATCTAGGCAATTGAAGCCTCATGAGAGGAATTACCCAACTCATGACTTGGAGTTGGCAGCTGTGATATTTGCTTTGAAGATCTGGAGACACTACCTTCTGGGAGACAAAGTGTTGATATACACAGATCACAAGAGCCTCAAGTATATTTTCTCACAGAAGGAGTTGAATATGAGGCAGAGGAGGTGGTTGGAGCTTATGGCGGACTATGATATTGACTTGCAGTATCATCCAGGCAAAGTCAATACCGTTCCAGATGCACTGAGCAGGATGCCAGAGAACAGAGTGCTAGTCCACCTCACGCAGCAGAGGGAGTTGATTCAGGAGTTCATCAGATTGGATTTGATGTTAGTGCAAGGAGGTGATAAGGCCGGGCAGTTCATGGCTTTACAGATCCAGTCATCATTGATAGAGGAGATCAAGGAAGCTCAGAAGGAGGACCCCAGATTGCAGACATTCAGAGCTCAGGTGGAGGCTGGATTGAGGTCGGATATCTGCATTCACCCAGATGGTGCATTGTATTTTGGAGATAGACTTTGTGTTCCCCAGGGAGAAGTCAGACAGAAGATTTTGGAGGAAGCACACAGTTCAGCCTATTCTATACACCCTGGGGGAAACAAGATGTACCAGGACCTGAAGAAGCACTTTTGGTGGAATGCTATGAAGAGAGAGATAGCCCATTTGTTGCCAAGTGCTTGGTTTGCCAGCAGATAAAGATCGAGCACCAGAGACCAGCTGGACTTCTTCAACCTTTGCCGATACCCGAATGGAAGTGGGAGCACATCACCATGGATTTGTGACGGCATTGCCTCGGAGTCCCAGGGGAAATAATGCGGTGTGGGTAATAGTTGATCGCCTCACCAAGTCAGCTCACTTCATACCATTCAGGGTAGGCCAGTCGACAGAGGTTCTGGCAGACAAGTATGTGAAGGAGATAGTTCGTCTGCATGGAGTTCCAGTTAGTATTGTATCAGATAGAGACACCAGATTCAGATCTCATTTCTGGGAGAGTCTCCAAGAGAGTCTGGGAACTCGTCTGAAATTCAGTACTTCTTACCATCCTCAGACAGACGGGCAATCTGAGAGGACTATCCAGATCCTTGAAGATATGTTGAGGGCTTGCATGATTGACTTCGGAGGATCATGGGAAGACCATCTCCACTTGGCTGAGTTTTCATATAACAACAGCTATCAGGCAAGTATTAAGATGGCACCCTTTGAGGCATTGTATGGAAGGAAGTGCAGATCCCGATTTGTTGGATGAAGTCGGTGAGAGGAGTCTTTTGGACCAGAGATCCTGATGCAGACGACAGAGAAAGTCAGGGTTATCAGAGATCATCTCAGGGCTGCTCAGAGCAGACAGAAGAGTTGGGCAGACACTCTAAGGAGGCCATTGGAATTCCAGACCGGAGATCATGTGTTCTTGAAGATATCACCTACCAAGGGTGTAATCCGGTTCGGTACACGTGGGAAGCTAAGTCCGAGGTATATCGGCCCATTCGAGATCCTGGATCGTGTGGGAGATGTGTCTTATAGATTGGCGTTGCCGCCATCTTTGGACGGGGTGCATAATGTCTTCCACGTGTCTCAGTTGAGGAAGTATGTCAGGGATGACAGCCATAATCTGGATCATTCCGAGCTGGAGCTACTACCGGATTTATCATACCAAGAGCAGCCGATGGCCATTCTGGATAGGAGTGTCAAGACACTGAAGAACAGAGCTATTCCATTAGTATTGGTGTCTTGGAACAGGCATGCGCCAGGAGAGGCCACTTGGGAGCGTGAGGACGTTATCCGGGAGCGTTATCCTCAACTTTTCACATCTTGATTGGGTAAGACTCTTTCCTTCTACTCTTCCTTCCCGTTATCTTTCCTTGTATACGTATCTATCTGTTGCTTTTCCTGTTATCTTTCACCTTATGAAATTTCGGGGACGAAATTTTTATAAGGTGGGTAGATTGTAATACCCCTCTCCCGGAATACGTGCTTAGTTACGTATTCAGTCTTTCGATCGTATTTTCCGATTTACCTTCCGTAATTGATCAATTTTAATTTCAAATATCATTTTCCAATATTTTAGATTTTATGTGATTTTCTGAAATTTTCTGGAATTAAAATGAATTTCTCCGAAACCGGTGTCGGCCAGTGCCGCTGACCGATTTCCGAATTTTTATCTTCCAAACAGTTAGGATTTTTAGAAAGTCCTTTAGACTTTATTGCTTAGAATCATATTTCTTACTTATACACTTTTTCTGAGAATTTTATGAATTTATGAAAATTCTTTCGGAGTCGGTAAATAACTGATTCCGGGATTTTTAATTTTAAAACTATACAGTATTTCTTCAAACGAATTTCACCATGAGTCTTCAAATATTATTCTTGATTTTTGGTAAACTTTTCAGATCATTCCGAGATACTTGAATTTCGGGCATTTTTTTCAATTATTGCAAATTCCATTTTCCACCTCATGTGCCACCTCATTTCCCACTCACCCTTCACCTAACCCCACTCACTCTCTCTCCTTCCCATGGCTGGCCAAGTGGCCAAGTGAGGGACACCTCACCCCCTTCTTTGCAAGAAACCCCTCACATCCACCTTAATTCCACTCCCTTACAAAAAATCCCAACCTATATATGCATTTCCATTTGCAAATTTCCCTTTTTCTCATTTCTCCAACAAGAGAAGAATTCTCTCAAGATCTCCTTCTTTCTCAAGCAAAAACCCTAACTCCAAGAACCCAATCTCTTCACCTCCACCTCAAGATCTCAAGGGTTTCTTCTAGGGCTTCAACAAAGACTTCAACTTCAACCACTACTCCAAAAGCAACACCAAGAGCAATTCTTCAACTCAAGCTTCAACAACAAGTGTGGATTGAAGCCACCATCTCCATCCTTGGATCAAGTCCCAATTAAACCTATCCTTGTGAGTATCTTTACTCACCAAGACCTAGATTACCCTCTATTTACTTGTGATAGTAATTCTTGTAAAATGGTCCCATAAAAATCCTATTTTTAGGTCATCAACACTCAATCCAACCTTTCCATGTAAGCAAATTACTCATCAAGGCTAGTCCCTGTTCTGGTGTACTTGTATTGATAGATCAGGTCCCCTAACAACATAAAAATCCTATTTTTAGACTGATAGACCAACCAAAGTGAAATCTGATTTTTCTGCCTTAACAGCAGCAGATTTCAGAGGATCGGTCGACCGGCAGTCGACCGATCACTCTACCGATGTGCACCACGTGCACAGCTTTGAGCTGGCGGTCGACCGGCAGTCGACCGCTGACTCGACCGACTTAGGATTTAGATGTGGACCGGTCGACCGGCAGTCGACCGACCAAAACCTGGAGCTCACGGCATCTGCACGGTCGACCGGCAGTCGACCGGGAGCCGACCGCCAGTTATATCCCCAGTCGACCGGCAGTCGACCGGGAGTCGACCGACAGCCTAATTCTGGGCCAGTTTTCTGACTCCTTTCCTTTTTAATTTCTGACCTTTCCCTGATATCTGTATACTATTTTAGCTTTGTTTATGCTTCATACCTGTACTGCATGACTTGTTACCTGATAGATCTTGCTTTATTATGCTTCATGACTCATGTTACATATTGCTATTCCATAACTTGTTAAATGTGAAGTATCACCACCCCTTCATGCTATCACTGAAACACCAAGCATGATATACCCGACTTATTATATAAAATAGACCAACTTACATTGGGGTCAGGGGGAAATATGCGGATATCGATATGTGTTCGTGTTTACAGTGGTTTTAGGTATATTGTACAATTATGTTCCGGTCTAACCTGGGTACTCCAGGGGACCGAGGGGAGTGCTTGCTCCCTTTCCTGTTTACTGTCATGACAAGGGCATACATAAGACCCTCCTGTTAGGCCTTGCGGCTGGTTCCGTCTTCAAGCAACGGAACACCCTGGACCGTGGTCCCGGGCATGCACGGGACCCACTGTAAACATAGTTCGTCGATACAACCGCTGTTTCCAATAACAACCTTGTTTCACTAGGATATGGATCTATGTGCTCTGGGACGCTGGGTCACATAGCTAGATATCACAGTAAGACAAGTAATAATAATAAGACGTTAATTGTAGATTTGTTGCATATGATCTTACCTTATTGAGTTTACATCGCCTGTTATTCATTGCTATTTATTGCAACTTCATTGTCTTTATTCATGATCCTCATGTCACTTGACTATCTTTTTATTTGTTATTATATGTCTTGACCCTTTGGATTTGCATATTCAGATTCTGAGGCTTGGAACGAAGTGGAGCCTTCCACAGAGGACCGGGCTTATCTTTGTGAGCAGGCTGACCGGCTCTAGTCCTATCGTGCTCGACTCTTCCTTTTGGTTCACGGGATCTCCATCCATTTCGTGAGCGTTTTTGTATTTTTGGTTGTATATTGTTCTTTTGGACTTGGGTTGTGATAAAGGACACTTGTAAAGTGATATTGCTTATCATAACTTGTATAACTTTGTATTTATATTTTGTAAGTTGGCATATGTATATACCACGCTGTGTGTGGTACTCTGATACTTGTCGTACTTAATGCTTAGCGTATATGCGTGGGGGCACTATCTGACCTACGTATATGCGTTGTAGTGACGTTCCCGTATCATTGGGATCGGGGCGTTACAATATGAGTTACATTACACGTGTAGCTTCAAGTGTAGCAGCTAAGGATTCATTTTGTGGAGTTCGATAATACTAGTATACTGTTCTTCGGTGTTGGAACCAACTTATACAACGGCAGAGATAGAGAGTGGAGGAGGAAGAAGAATAGAAAGAGGAGGAAAAAGGTAGGAGAAGGGCTTTGACTTTGCTAAAAGAAGGAAGAGGAGAAAGAAGAGAAGGGAGGATGGACGGGCTGTGTAGAAAGGAGGCGGAGGGGAAAAAGCGGTGGTCGGCGGAATTCTCTCTGCTCTCACTCTCTCGCGAAAGACGGACAGACGGATACACGGACAAAGTTTTGAACGAGTCACAAGAGAAAACCACTTTTTCTGTCAATTTTGATAATAAATAAATAAATAAAGTTACTACAAAAAATAACAAGTTCGTCGAACTAAAAAGATTTTAACTCAAAAGGATCAACCTGCCTGTTGGGAGTGAAATCCACTAGAAAGATTAGACCTACGAACTATGATGAATACTTCAACAGACAAATATTACAAACTAAATAGAAATTGAAATATTGAATACTTTGGAAAAAAAAATTTCATGCTAATAATAATGGTGGTGATTATTTTATTCTCATAATAAGCTGGGAAATTTTCAAAAAAAACCCTATTTTATAAAATAATTCTAAAAATAGACCGGAGCCAAAAATAATTATAAAAACTGACCTCTGATAGGCCACGTCGGCGCGTGGCGTTAGCGCTAGCAAGGAGGTGTTTTGGTTCGCCCTGTGTTGTCAGCACCGGGCGAACCCAATTTTTTTTGGCTTTAGTTTTGGTGGTGTTGCCAACTCCGGTTTAAAAACGTTGTTTTTCTATCGAAGAAAGCAATGTTTTTCTCGATCGGTGTTGGAAACGCCAGTTCAAATACCGGCCGAACTCAGCAATGGTGTTATGCAAGGTATTTTCAGGCCAGATTTTCCGGTCCAGACATGCATAAAATTACAGAGAGGGGCTGGAAAAATACAGAGGGCGGTGTTCTGCAAAGCATTTTTGTTTGCTAAGTGATCGGCTGGTGTTGGCTAAGTGACGTTTGGCCAGTGTTGCCAACACTGGCCGAGACTCGGGAACTGTTGTTATTGATGTGGGACCCACGTCTATAAGTCCTCACCCCTCCCCTTTTTTCTCCGATCTCTCTCTTAGCTTTCCTCCCTCTCTCTCTCTCATCCCCAACTCTTGCCCTAGCCGGCTATTCTCCTCCTTCGACCAGGCCGCTTTGCCGACAACGGTGATGCCTCCACACCGCTGACGCCGCCCTCCAGGTAATATTTATGTCCAGTATCCTCTCTCTCCATTCTCTCTCTTCTATTTCTCCTCTCCGTCGTCGCTCCCACTCCGTCCGCCCACCGACTCCCATGCCCTTTTCTCCCATCTCGCTATCTCTCACTCTAAATCTCTCTCTCTCTCTCTGTTTCACTGTGCCCTACCGCCCGCATTTATGTGAAATTGATGAAATTTAAATTTTTTTTGTTAAATTAGGTACAGTATCTACAATGTCTAGTGATATTGTACCTCTCATTTGGGTATAACGATACAGTAACCGTAGTTATGACTAATAACCCAAAAGATGTTAATGGGATAGTAAAACACGTGATGGTTAGAAAATCAATCACATTGCGTGAATTGGTAGAAAAATTCCATCGAATCACAAAAATTAATTCAAACAAGTATCAGATAAATTTAATATGCAATTGGCCAATAACACAAGAGTATTTTATAGTCGTGCCAATAGCAGATGATGACAACACTGAGCAATGCTCGCTTTGCACTCTGGTGTGAATTCGATATAGATATATATGGAGAAAAATAGCGTGAGCCACCAAACACATGGAGAATTCACTCATATGCTCGATTTAAACAATGAATCAACGGGCTTCCTGTCCCTGGTGCATAATACGTAAGTAACCGTAATTTTATTCTAGTATTTACATTTCTCTTTCTATTAAATATGTAAGTGACACTACTATTTAGATAATCCTGTCATTTCGGCGCAAGGAGATGATTTGTGTCACAGTATGTCGACACCATATGTATATCTATACATAATGCATGTCTCGCCAATTCAAGCAACACCGTTTGACTTAATATATCTCAATCTATTTAAGATGAATTTTAGACCTACGGAGTTTCTAAGTGCACACAAATAAAAGTGAACCATATTTAACTTATCACTTATGCGTGAAGGTCATTCCCTATGTTGTAACATTCTTTTAATGTTGTAGAAATTTGCAGCCACCTGGCATGTGTAATCTCTTTAATGTAGGAACATCTTTGGTGCATCCAACACTAATGCAGAACGACCGATGAGGGTGATGATGAAGTGTGGGATGACAGTGTGCAATACTCGCATTTCTATACCGAGAGCTGTACAAAGTGACGACAATGCAGAGTGCCCAGTTTCGGCACACAACACACTCCTTCAGGTAATCTGAGTGAAACACTTCATTTATACTTCTAACATATCCATGCTCGATATAATTATTTATTACATGTTCATGTTTCATCAGCTATGGTCTTGAGAGCGCTTGTCTATTAGTCATCCCACACCAAGACGCACCATTGAGCAGGGTGGTGTCTTACCACTTGGTTGCAAGAAAATTTCAATATCACTGTTAAGTAATTCTCTCTATCTGAATATATTATTCTGTTCTAATCGTGTTATGTGGTGCAGGTGGAATGTGGAGAAGAAATGAGATGGCCCATCGGGATTTGTAATTCTACCGTAACGAGCTTGATGACAAAATGAATAGGGAGTTACATGGGAGCCATACACGAGAGAGACACTACAGACTTTGCCTCCAGTCGTACAGAAGCATCTGAAATATGGCATGCCCGAGCTCCACTTATATGCTCCGAGATCATGAAGTTGCATCTTTCAGACTGAGTCCTCTATTAGTTCGGGCTCTCACAGCACATCCCGGATGCAGTCGAGCAGGTAGCTAGGATAGAGCACGCAAGCAAGCACCGTTGTGACTGCAGTCACAAGCTGAGCGCTTACATCCACTGATGGGATGATCGCGCTAATGAGATCCAGAGATAGCGATTTCCTCTCACACTACCATCTGACTACATGAAGTGGTATTGGGGGATCACTTGCGCTGTATTATACAGTGTGTCGCTGCTCTGGACAGATACCATTCGGGTAGTGTCCATGAGCGACATTTGGTAATATCTCAACACAATCCTCATACTATTTTTATATTTGTGATATGTGGATTTATAATGTTTAGAATTTATAATATAGATTGATGAATTTGCGCGGGCCAAAGAGATGGTGGAGGAGGCTTTGCTGAACGAGCCTCAGAAGGCCTCGATACTCCAGAGGACCTTCGTTTTCATGAGGGAGGTGCTAGCTCGGAGCCGATTTGCACGCCCATCCGGTGTGCCTACCCGGCACCATTATATCCGACGCCCACAGCCCTCTCAGCCCGTTGAAATGCAAGACGAGTCGAGACCTTCTCAACGACGTTAAGAAGCGGAAGAGGAGGAGGGGGAGGACGAGGACGAGGCAGGACCATTTGATTGTCAAAAAACAAAAAGAGGTTAAGGTTAGAAGGATGTTATTTAAATATCGGTCAAGTCTCTGTCTTTCACAATTTATCCGGGATAGCAAGGACTATGCGGGTCGAATTTATAGGAAGGAATGCGATAGAAGCTTTTCGATATCTCCTTAAAAACTAAACTAGTTAATTAGTTCTTCTTTGAAAAATAAAAAGAAATTCTATATTAAGTGTTAGAGGTAAAAAGAAGATGAAGATATGATTTGGTTTGGAGATTAGGATTTTGAAAAGAATTAAAAGAACATAACTTCCTAATCATCTACCGCCACTAACTTACTAACCTATGCTAGAATATTTTTCACTTTGAATCGTAAAAATTACACATAGAGTTGCTTTTAATTTAGGAAAGATACATAAGATACTAATTAAATCCTATTTGAAATAATCACTAACCAAGATCAAATATTAGACTATCAAAGCCTTCCAAGTATAGAATAACAAGAATAATCAAGACTCAACATTAAACTATCAAGGCTATCAAGTATAGAATAAGAAAAATCATTAGGAAGTATTAACAAATAAATAAATTAATCATCGTCACATGCCTTCAAGAACTTTTACTAATCCTAAGGTTAAGCATGCATGATTCAATCTGTCATCTAATATAAAATTAAAAGTAGTGATGGTAGAGATTAGCAAACCATAAACTAACCTAGCTACGCGCGGTGGAAATTAAAGAAAGCATGATAGAGAAGATTGTATAATAAAAGAGAAAGCAAGTAAAAAAAAGCAAGTAAATAATAAAAAAAAGAGATTGAAAGAAGAATAGAAAAGCCTTATTATTGATTCTGTCACCACAATTACAAGAGAGCTTCCTCCTTCTTTACAAACTTGAACTAAACTAAACCCTAAATTTACAAAAAGAATTTGAAAAAAGAACTAAAGATAATCCTAAACTATGATCTCAAGAGTAGATCTGAGGTACACTCTGCTGCTACCTCTGGTGCTATCTATAAGGGAAATAAGAATTAGAATCCTAGTTGAACACTTGCACCCAACCGCCACAGGGAAAGTCACCTGAAAGTCGCGGAAACGCGGCAAAAGTGAGGAGTCTGGGTACGCACTTTTGGTGCGTGGCTTCTTGTCCGTCCATCTGGAGATTTATCCTCGGAATATTTATTTGAACTCTGGATTTGAAGATAAGATCTATTTCTAGATAACTTGAGAAGCAAGTTATCCTCAAATACGAACTTAATTTGAATTATCTTTCTTATATTCAATTTGGATTAACTTTATGCCATCCATCTTCTAAAAAAATCTTCTGATTTTGAATTTGAATTGTAAAGATGATGATATATCATTTCCTCCTCTTGATTCCAAATTGATTTAAATTTGAAATCTAAATTTAGATAGGATTAGAGATAAAATAGAAGCTTCTTCTACTTTTTCTTCTCATATAAGTAACTACACACCATAATAAAAAAAGAGTTAAATAGAAAAGTTAACTAAAAATTAATTAAGGATAAATGTGCAAATGTGACAATAATAATGCAATATTGAGATGCAATCACACCCCCCACCTATCTTTTAATCGTCCTCGAACAAAATAAAAAGAAAAACTAATCTAACCTAACTCACTTTCATAAAAATTACGGTTGCACTTAGCACATGCAACAAACCGTTAAGCCTCTAAGTTTTTCCTAGGGCCGAGTTTTGTCTCGTGAGAGTTTTCAGCGAATTACGCCCACAAAATCCATAAAAAAAAGAAAATTTAATTTTATTTTGAAAACTCATTTTTGAAATTAAGAAAATATTTGAAATATTTTTGCTAAAATCAAGTAATGTATAAGTCTTAGGATCATCTAATTATTCATCCTTATACTTAGTCTCTATACAAATATTTATTATCAATTTAGGTAAGGATTCAAACTGAATTTTTCATCTAGTCTATTATTTTACCATAAGTCATATGCACCTTTGTGATCGTGAATTTTGACCAGATTCTTTAATTCCAACTCTTATGACCTTTTTTCTTTAAAAGGAGACTCGAAGTGTTAACACTTTGTTGCTCTTTAAGCACATTTTTTTTAATATGTATAGCCCATCTAATTTCTATTGTATAAATATCAAGGCTTCTTGAGGCCCTAATACCTAACGAATTAATTATTAGATGTGATAATTTATATATTTAATATATTTTTAAATTTACCCAATTACTTTTCGCGTAAATATCAAGCTTGCTTAGGCCAAAGCATCTAACTAATCAATAATTAGATTTGTTTATTTTTCATATATATTTATATATTTTTTTCAAAGGCACAAGAGTCTTTGTTTCTAATCCTAAGAGTGTAAGCGTATGAAGAATGCATATTTCATTAAGGTAAAAATCAAGGCTAAATTACTTTTCAATTTTTCCTCCTAATCCTTGACATCAAACAAATTATTTTATTTTGACTAAGTATGAAGAAATCCTAGTTATGATTTTCCTATTCCTTAAAATTACTTATTTACTTAAAAAAAGTCAAAATATTGTTTCTTTTTCAAAAAATTATTTAAAAGAAAAAACTTTGTTAGTAAAAATCTTTGTTAGCATGTTATTAAACCCTCTCCTACATCTATCTCATGCATTGTCCTTAATGTATGAATGAAATACAAGAATGCATGAAAAAGAAGAAAGGGAAGGCAAAATGTTATTGTTTTCCATTGAAAATCAATGTAGGGAAAACTTACGAAAAAGAGAAGAGAGAATTACAAGTATCTCTTCTGAGATTCTGAGAAAGTATGCTGGTAGAAGTCTGATCAGTGCGCGGTCACTTTGTTCCATTAACGATGCAAGTGATCGATCTTCGAATGCTACTGCTTGAAAATTCCTTCTCACCTGGTTCTGGAGATTTTTGAGAGGGAGGAATATCTTAGGTTATTAATACTCTGAATTTACAGAAGTAATTCTCTGAATTTCTTGAAAGTAAAGGAAAGTTAGCCTTGCTAGTCAAGTAAGCCTCTTGATCTTCAGCTTGTTTACTCTCTTCTTTACCAGCTTCTTGGCCCTAAGCTCATTCTATATTAAGCAATTTATACGCTATTGAGGGGTGTAACTGTCCCTAGAATTCAGGAAGGGCTGATAACAGTCTGTTAGCCTCGCGCCAGAGACTATTCTGAGCTTCGTGCGAGTCTATAACGCCTAATGTGAAGCTAAATACGAGTCGTATATGAGGCTAGATAGGCTCGCGCGAGCCTAAAACTGGCCTTCTGACCCGGCTTCTCCACTGAATGTAGGGCGAAGTGGGCGGGTGTATCCGCCTACTTAAAGTGGCAAACCCCACTAACGCAGTGGGGTTAGCCCACTAAAAACTAGGTCAAGCATTGACCTAGTAAGCCCTCAAAAGGGGGCGCGGGAAGCTTCAAGCGAAGTTGGGATTAGCTACGCACGAGGCTAGTACTGTTTGGTGAGAAAAAAATGAAGGCGTGTAAATTCTTTATTTGACTGAAAAGAAAGTTACAACGGATCAAAATCTGATTACAAGAGAGGGAAGATATTCAAGCTCAAATCTTCCCTTTGTTTAGTGCTGGATTCTTGATGTGGCGATGGAAAGTGAATCTTATTTTCTGTTGACCGAGTGAACGTCACAATCTTTTTGGAATCTTCTCTTTAGATGGTGGACGAAGTAATACAGCTTCTGTCTAACAAAAATCTCAAAGAGACTTTAGACAAAAACAAACTTGAACTCAGCAAGTTATTAGAAGAGTTTTACTCTTTTGTATTTTTGAGCTGGAGATTCTGGTCTTTCTAAGGCTTATAACCAAAATTCTTCTGACCAAAACTTTTGACCCCTCTTCCATGGCAAACTGAGCTATTTATAGGGGTTCAGGGGTAAAACTGTCCCCTAAAAATCCTTCATAATGGGGGTTAACCTCTCATTATGTGGGCAGTAATTGACTCACTAATGAAGGCAGTTATAATTGATACGCGGGCTTTAAGCCTCACATTTTGCTGTTGAGGTAATGCTTGAGAAATGCGAACTTCAAGTTCTGCGTTAAGCTTCATGTGAGACGCAGGCTTCGGGCTCTGCGTCTGGGTGTTGCATGGATGTGTGAGACGTAAGTTCCAAGCTCCGCGTCTTGATTATTGCAGTGAAGCAAAGATGCGCGTTTCGACTCTTGCGTCTTGGTACCTCAGTGATGCTGAGACGCGGCTTCCAAGCTCTGTGTCTTGGTTATTATAGTAACATTAAGATGCGGGTTTTGATGTTCGCATCTTGATGTTGCGCTAGTAGCCATGCTGCCTTCCGTTTGGAGTTTGGACTCTGCTTTCTGATGACTTGTCCTCAGTGATTTTTGGACAGTCTACAGAACCCCCTCCAAATTTTTGATATTCCGCGATTGAATGGGACGGATTTTGAACTACTTTGGACTTTGGTTGAATTCGTACTTCTCATGATTGGACTGATAATCATTTGAGATACTCTGAGCTTGATTCTGTCCGGAATGTGATCTTCGTGAGTGTACTGTAAAACCCTTTGAGGCCACCAGAGATGATCGTCATGAGTGTCTAAATACGCAGTCCAGACCTCCTCAGTACTCTAAGATGGTTGTTGGTGTACTTCAAACCGGGGGTAAATAGTCGTCAGCTTGTGCCAGTGTACTGTTGAACTGATTACAGAAGCGAAGATTAAATGCAAATCTTGTAGACGCCAAGGTCATGTTGCTTTAGAGACGCGATCCTCATTCGTAATAGAGACGCGGACATGAAAAACATGACTCTGAACTGTTGATGGAGACCGCTCTGACTCATCAAGAAAGACGCGCGAATCTCAGTTGTTTGGCAGGGACGTGGATCTGGCTCAAAATTGGCGTGACTCTGGCCCCTTGAGAGGACGCGGTTTTGAGACACAAACCTCCATTCTTGATAAAGGGGACCTGGCCTTCAGGTTTGTGAAAGAACGCGGACTTATACACGCGGCCCTTGAGTCTGTGCAAGAACGCGGACTTCGGGATGCAGCCTTCATGTCTTGTGAATGGATGCGAACTTCAGGACGCAACTCTGAATTGTCGTGGAACATGGTCCTGGTTTACTGAGGAGACGCGGCTCTGGTTCTTTATGAAAGGACGCGGCTCTTGATTGCTTGAGGAGGCGCGGTTATGGTTCTTTATGAAAGGACACGGCCTTTAAGTCTATGGAAGAACACAGACCTGGGGGTGTAGTCTTCATTTCTTGTGAATGGACGCGAACTCCAGGACGCAACTCCGAAGCATCGCATGCAATCCCTCTTAAAGATCTTGTTGGATCTTTTAATACCAAGTCGGCGTTGGCGGTTGGGGGACTTGTGTCATTGGTGTTTCCTAGAGCGCCAATCCACGTGTCATCTCCACATTGGATTTGATGTCCGTGCAGACATTAAGGCTGATGACTTTGATTTTTATGCCATTAATTATAAGCCCTATGGCTTGCCAATAAATAGGCCTCAGCCTCTTAACAGTCCTTTATCTGGACTGTTTTCCTTTGCGAGAATGCGCTCTGAAAGACTTCGTCTTGATTTGTTTATCTTCCCTTCAAGGGCATGTGTTCTAATGAACAATACGAACTCAAAGCTTCCATACTTTCCTTTAATGTTCTCCGAAAATTATCACTGTCAAGTGATTTCAAGATCAAAAAGTATTACTTTAAGTGCTTTTACGGCTGTGCCTTGATGAAGAAAGTTCAACTTCTAGAGAATTCTTCCCCTGGTAGGAACTATTTGTCGCCATGAAATATTCAGTCCCCCTGAAGTTCTATTTTCCTGTCCATTGAATAGATTCGATCTCTTGATCTCCTCTTGAAATTTGATTGATGCGCCCGTGTTCAATAGACACATCTTTCAGACTTCTTGATGAAGCGTGAGCTTATTGACTTTAAACTCGAAGTCACAAGTTCTTTGAACGAGAGTGTGATTAAACTCTGTGTTTGGATCTTGAAACGCGAGTTTTATATATGAAGCTCGCGTTTGGGGTTCTTGACTTAGAGAATTCCAACTCTTTTGAGACCTCTGGATGTGGACGTGGCCGCCCCTGCATCTCAAACGCGAGTGTTTGGATCTTGAATGCGAGCTTTGTATATGAAGCTCGCGTTTGGGGTTCTTGACTTAGAGAATTCTAGCTCTTTACCTCTGGATATGGACGTGGCTGCCCCTGCGTCTCAGACGCGAGTGTGGCGTCCTTTACGTCTTGGAGTCACCTCGGGCAGTTTTTAAGACCCGCGTCTGCGTTCTTGATTTATGCCTCGCGTCTCACATCTCGGACGCAAGTTTAAAAACTGACTGTATTTGGATCCATATTCTCTGAATCAGTTAACTCTGCGTTTAGAGTTCATGACTTCAGTCTTGCGTTTGTACCTCAGATTTTCTGTTCCTGTCTTCGCAGAGTTTTAACCTTTTGGTTTTTGTTCCTTGCAGGTTCTGGCAGCCTCAGTCTGTCTTCTGCGTCTTCACTGGGCTCATGGGAGAATATTTCGACCAGTCATCTTGTTCGATTGGCGAGCATTCGGGAAGTTAGAACTCCTGTCCATGGGTAAGCTTGGTTCATGGGAGACTATTTGGACCAGCCAGCCCGTTCGAGCTCTCGGGAAGTCAGAGCTCCTATCCAAGGGCGAGGAGGATTCGCGCAGTTACTGATATCTGTCAAGGCCTTGTTGGACATGACACACCAGCAATGCCCCGAGTTCGTCATGATCACAGTGGGTATGGTGATGGGTATGGCGGCTTTGAAGGTCACGGGAAAGAGGACGTCACCAGTAAGGTCTCGGATCCTCCATTTGCCAATTTTGATCAAGGAAGATCTAGCTTTCTGGTGACAAAATCTGCCATTAAGCGAAGGATTACGACCCACACCAGACACCAGTTGGTCGGGTGGAATCAGAATACTCTCCTGCATTTTGACCTCGAGAAATACTATTGTTCTCAGTTAGTGATGAGCTTCTTCAATGTTTACATCATGCATCATGATGTAACCAGCACTCGATGCCTCAACATTGATCAACTGTGATATGATCCAGTGGAGGAAGAGAGGACCTTTCTTCAGTTTCTTCCAAACATCTGGAATCTGGAGTGGTGTAGATGTTTTAAGGAGTGAGTGCAACCTTTCACTGAGCGAGAGGGATTTCTTTGTACTCCTTTGTTATATCACTCAATCTTATTGTATAAGAGAGCACCTTGTATCACTTTCATATGTTTGAATATCAATAAAAGTAACATTTTTTTCTGTCTTCTTATATGTCTTGAATTCCTTTTTGCATTGAAAATCAGACAAATAGAAGTAGGAACTCTTGACTTATTAGAAATGCGATAATTAACTTAGCAAGTCAAAGTTGAGAAAATTTTCCATTTCAGGAATTTAAGATTACTGTCAGAGGTGTGATATTAACTTGACAGGAGTGAGATAGTTTTATAGACTTGCCAATCCACGAATGAGAATGACAAGTGAGGTTTCATCCCCACAGAGGATTATGATTGAGTATTCATCAGAGGTTTAGTATTGACGTAATTGGGACTCGGTTGGGAATTTGATGGAAACACTGTTAAAGGTATAATATTAACCTAACAGTGCTTTTTAGTGGACCTGCTATTCTGTTGACGAGAATAACAAATGAGACTAGACCCGTTGGGGATCTAGGAGAATTTTTATCGTTAGAGGTGTAAAATTAACTTAACGGGTTGATCAGATCTTATCAGAGGTGTGATATTAACTTGATAAGAATGTGAGCTAGAGGTGTAATATTAACTTAGCTCAATGGAAATTCAGCTTCATATGAAAAATTGAAAACATCACTGTCATAGGTGTAATGTTAAGCTTGACGATGAAGGTAATTCTAAAGGTGTAATTTTGAACTTGGCATTAGTCATCTTAACTTCGATAGGGAAGTTCGAGGAAAAGTCATTGTCATAGGTGTATCTTGAACTTAATAATGAACTAGACGCTAGAGGTGTAATGTTAACATAGCGTCGCTCATCTCAGCGTCGCTCATCTCAGCTTCGATATGGAAGCCTGAGGAAAAGTGACTGTCAGAGGTTTAATATTGAACATGACAGCAACTTAATCACTATTAGAGATTTGGTGTTAAACTTAACAGTAATTTGTCAGAGGTGTAATATTAACATGACACGGGTTGATTTGTGATATGAGCAGTTTTCAGGACTTATTATTCTATTGATGAGAATTAGCAAGTGGAGTTTAGAATGTCAGAGGTGTAGTGTTAACTTGACAAGAATTGATTTGCGATATGAGCAGTTTTGAGGACTTGCCATTCTATTGATGAGAATTGGCAAGTGGAGTTTGAAATGTCAGAGGTGTAGTGTTAACTTGACAAGTTTGAAGACTTGTGACTCCACGTGGGGGAGCGACAAGTGGAAATGTGTACTCACTGGGGAGTATTGAAACTTTTCACTGTTAGAGGTGTAGTATTAAACTTAACAATGATTGAGTTTGTGGACCTACCACTCCATGGAAGAGAATTGGTAGGGGACTCTTAGTAGAAAAATAAAATGAGTTGTCAGAGGTATAGTGTTAACTTGACAAGAATTGATTTGCGATATGAGCAGTTTTGAGGACTTGTCATTCTATTGATGAGAATTGGCAAGTAGATTTTAAAATGTCAGAGGTGTAGTGTTAACTTGACAAGTTTGAAGACTTGTGACTCCATGTGGGAGGGCGACAAGTGGCAGTTTGTTCTCGCTGGAGAGTATTGAAACTTTTCACTATTAGAGGTGTAGTATTAAACTTAACAATGATTGAATCAGTGGATTACCACTCCATGGAAGAGAATTAGTAGGGGATTTCTGGTAGAAAAACAAAATGAGTTGTCAGAGGTGTAGTGTTAACTTGAAAAGAATTGATTTGCGATATGAGCAGTTTTGAGGACTTGTCATTCTATTGATGAGAATTAGCAAGTGGAGTTTGGAATGTCAGAGTTGTAGTGTTAACTTGACAAGTTTGAAGATTTATGACTCCATGTGGGGGAGCAACAAGTGGCAGTTTATACTCGCTTAGGAGTATTGAAATTTTCACTGTTAGAGGTATAGTATTAAACTTAACAACGATTGAGTCTGTGGACCTACCACTCCATGGAAGAGAATTGGTAGGGACTCTTGGTAGAAAAACAAAATGAGTTGTAAGAGGTGTAATATTAACGTGACAATCATTAATTTCCTAAGGACATGAGAGGTTCGCCATTAGAGGTGAAATATTAACATAACAGCTGATATTTTTTTTTTTGAGTTTCATTGTCAGAGGTTTAATATTAACTTGACTGAATCCACTGGGGATTGGGAAATCTGATTTGTCAGATGTTTACTGTTAACGTGACAACTCCCAGCTCATTTCGTTGGAGAAATGAATCCAGATATTTTTGTGGCCCTACCATTCTGTGAAAGAGAATTGGTAGGATATTTTGGAGGAGAGGATGGGACTAAGTCCCTTAGGATTTTTAGTAAACCCTCAGCTATCAACGTATTTGGTGTGCCTTTACCAACTAAAGTTTGAGTTGGGCTAGTCATGCTATTCACCTCAGCATGATGAGTTATCGAAGACTTATGTTGGACTTAAAAGCCAGTATTTTCCTCTATCTTTAACCATTGGAGGCGTCGGATGTCCATAGGTATACTAGAGAAAAGTAATAAGGCTAAAACTAAAGTCTTGCACTTTGTTTCTTCTTCAATATTTACATCATGCATTATGATGTAACCAGTGCTCGATCCACTCGACGTTGATCGATAGTGATGTGATCCAGTAGAGTAGGAAAGAAGCTTTTCTTTGGCGGTCCCCCAAACATCTTGGATCTGGAGTTTTAATCAGAGGTGTAGTATTAACCTGATCAAGAGAAAAATTCTATCAAGGATAGTATTTCTTCAGGAATCTACCGTTGATCAGCATCATGAGCATATCACCGTCTGGGGTTGTGAGACGGTATGCTCCATTTGAGTAAACCGACTTCACTACAAATTGTCCTTCCCAATTAGGTTGGAATTTCCTATTTGTCTTAAGTGTCATCACCATGAGTCTTCTGACAGTTAAGATAAGGTCGCCTTTCTTGAAAGTCCGCTCCTTAACTTTCTTGTTGAAGGCTCTGGTAATTCGAGCTTGATAGAGCTCGATTTGCTGTTGAGCTTGCAAACATTTATCATCCAAAGCCTCCAACTCTTGGAGTCGCAGTCGATGCTTCTCCTCATTTGTCATCTTTATCCTCAAGGTGATGCGTAGAGATAGGATTTGGATTTCTAGTGGGAGTACAGCTTCACACCCATATACCAAGGAGAAATGTGTAGCTTTCGTTGGGGTTCGAACCATCGTGCGATAGGCCCATAGGCATTAACCTAATTAGTCGTCCCAATCGCGTTGGCTTTTCAAGACGAATTTCTTAAGAAGTTTTCCAATAGTCTTGTTGAAAGCTTCTGCAAGGCCATTAGCGGCTGGATAGTATGCCGTTGAGGACACCCTTGAAAAGCTTAGTAACCAACTGGGGCCTATTGTCATGAACGATCCGTCATGGCACACCAAAGCGGTAAATGACGTGATGTTTAATGAATTTGATCACGTCAGATGTCTTTACCTCACTGAAGGGAATAGCTTCAGCCCATTTAGAGAAGTAATTGGTTATAGCTAAGATGAACCGATGTCCTTTGGATGAAGGTGGGCTGATAGGGCCAACCACGTCCATTTCCCACATCTCAAATGTCCAGGTTAAAGTTGTAGAGTGAAGATGTCTTGGTGCTTGATGGATGAAGTCACCATGGACTTAACAGGCGTGACATCATTTGGCGTAAGCGATGGCGTCAGGGATCATCTTTGGCCAGTAATACCTCAGTCTTCGAAGTCGATCCCCAAGCTTCGGGCCAGGCTGATGAGCTCCACACATGCCGTCATGCGCTACTTTGAGTACTTCCTGCCTCCTTCCATGACAAGCAGCGGAGGAGGATCCCATCATGCGATCAACGGTACAGTGTTCGCGTGATCGTATTATAGTAGTATTTATGGGCTTTCTTTCTAATGGCAACCGCCTCTTTAGGTTCTTCAGGAAGAATATCGTAAAGTGCATAGTCGATGTACGAGAATCGCCAATCCCTGAGCTCTGGACCTGTTGAAATCTCTAGAGCTTCTTTAACTTGACGGTCTCCTGTCAACTCTTGGTGGTCTTCAAAAGCGAATCTTGGGCAATACAGGTCATAACTGTGTTTTTCATTGATTTTGCAAAAGGGAAAAACTTACAAAAAAGGGTCGAGGAGTTAAATTACAAGTATTCTAAAAAAGATTACAAGTAAATCTCCTCTGAGATTCTGGAGAAGTGTGCCGATAGGAGTCTGGTCAGCGCGCGACCACTTTGTCCCTTTGACGATGTGATCGATGGGATTTCCTTCTCGCCTGGCTCGGGGAATCGGAGAACAGAAGGTTGGTAGAACCCTCTTGTTACTTTCCAAACTGCCTCCACTTGGGAATTCCTTTTTGGCTGATTCCAGAGATTCCTTGAGAGGAAGATCTTAGGGTATCAGCACCTAATTAGAGAAGCAGTTCTCTGAATTCTTAGAAGTAAGAGAATAAGTCTCTGTTTAGCCGTCTCTCTCTGTGCGTCTCTTTGCCTATGCGCGTGTGTGTCTCTGTGTGCCTCTGGTTGGCTATTTATAAGGAGAGCAGGGGTATAATTGTCCCTTGAAAATTTAGAAACAGATTGAGTCAATCTGTTTAAATCTGAAAAGTAGCCTTGCCGTGAGGCTAGAATCAGCTTCTGCGAAGTTAGGAATAGTAGGTAGCGTCAATCTCCTGATCTGTTTTGATTCTTTCCAAATATTTGAAGGATCTCCCCTGATCTTCTTACTTATTTTAGGAGAGTCAAGAGATTATGGTAAACAACTGCCAAATTTGATCTCAGATTTGATCTTGATTAGATTTGATCTCATCTGGAGATTTGATTGATCAAAGGTGACCATAAAAGACCCGCAGCGGAGCTGCCGCGTTGAGCTCGCAGCGGAGCTAGAAGGAGCATCTGGCGAAGTCAGAAGAAAGCTCTTCAGCGGAACTGGATAAACATTTATGGTGAAGCTACCGAACATCTTTCTGCACGGTTGCGTGTGACTTCGAGCGAAGCTAACTCTCTGCGGAGTTAACTGAGCACTTCAGGCGAAGCTGTATGTTAGCTCTCTGATAGAGCTTTGAACGGCTTCAAAGTGAAGTTAGATAAACTTAGCCTCTTAGGTGAGGCTATCCCCTTGGGCTCATGTGATGCTAACTGTTGAGCTAACTTAGCATCTTAGACCTGCTTAGGTCTCTTCAAAGGCACTCTGGGCTCACTGTCTGCTTTACTAGATTAGTAGACTCCAAGTTGTTGATTCGTCCCTCGGAGATGGGTACAGAACTGGTCGTCAGCTTGTCTGTCACTTGTCTTTTATCAATGTCAACAAGTTAGACATTGTTCAGGCCAGTCAGGAATATTGTCTTTTTTAAAGTGTCAACAAACTGTAGATGACTATTTTCTCTACTACTCCAGCTGAAAAAGGCAAGGAAGCAGCGAGAGATGCCAGTGCATCTGCATGCGCATTTTACTGGCGAGATACATGGTCGATGAAAAAGTTTTTGAACCGCTCAGCCATATAAATAGTTGCATTATAATAGGGTACTAAGTCTTCATGTCTGACCTTGTACTCCCCGCGAACTTGGTTAACGATTAGTTTAGAGTCACTGTATGCTTCGAGACTTTTAACGCCAATCTCATCAGCGATTTGCATTCCGAGCAAGAAAGCATTGTATTCCGCTACATTATTAGAATATGGCTCAGTTAATTAGAATGCATGAGGGATTACGTAGTTCTATGGGGAGACAAGGACTACCCCCACTCCTGCTACGACTGATTGGTAGTCAAAAGTGCATTTTTATCATCATATTTACCATCACATTTTCATATTTATTCATTTAATTCTGCACATTTATTAATAATTTGTAATTTATTGTGTGCAGGCATCGAATAATTATTTTTATAATAAATAAAGCCTAATGAAGCCCAAAAGCCCATATTTGAAGCCCAAGAGTAAAAGTGCAAATATCAATTGTCAAAGTGCAAATATGCAAGGGCTAAATTGCAATTATTAAAGATGAGGGAAGGATAGAATTCTACCCAACCCTAAACTCTTGCAGGATGAGGATAAAAGCCAAAGAGAGTGCAAAGATAAAAATTCAAAGAATTCGGATTCAGACTGTACACGTTTTAGTGTTTAAATCATAACTTTTGCTACAGTTATGCAAATCCGATGATTCAAGATGCTTCAGAAAGAAAACTTGAAGACCTACAACTCTTATGTTGATCAAACTTTCCAATTCAATCCGTAGATAAGCTGATTTCGGCGATCAACATGATAAGAAGTTGCAGGACAGATTTGAATTTCTGGAGATAAGATCTTTTTGGGAGAGTTGTACTAGGACTCTACATCTTCCAACACCTATAAATATCCCTGCAGATGCAACACAGAGAGTACACAATCCAGCGTCCAGAGAAGAGCCAAGGGCCAAAGTTAGGGTTTTTAGGTTTTCTTTCCACCTTTGTATATTTTTTATTTTCTTTTTGTAAAAGCTGAGAGGAGATGATGTATTCATGGAGGAAGGGATCTGCTTGTACTGATGGTGACAGTCGGTGTAAGTGTTATTTTTTCACCATTGTTTAATAATCGAATCAAGGCTTGTTTTATTTTATTCTTGTATTATTCTAGTTTCTTTTATTCTTATTTTAATCTTGTATCTACTTTCTTCTATTTGTTCTCTAATGTCTTGCCCACCATGAGATCCAACTGCTTCGAGAATACCTAGCCGAAGAAGGAACCTTGACGGCCCAATGGCGATGAACAGGTCTTCATAGCTTGTTTTTCATTTCGTAGAGTAGATTAAGAAGGCGGATGATCCCATAAGTCGTGCTTGTACACCTTCCAAGAAAAGGGAAATCATCGCAACGGTTCAAACGGCAAGCAGACTAAAGAGATAAGTTTTCTTTCTTTTTTTTTTTTTTTTTTTTGTAGATTAAATACAACTCATCTCCATATTCTTTTCTACCACCCATTGTAAATACCACTTCCTTTCTAACTTAACAAATAAAAATAAAAACTTTAGAGAAACTTGCTTAACGCTTCCATCGCAGTCCCTCCCTGAGGATCACGACCCGCATAGCCCTGCTACCGCGGATTAGAACTGAGACTTGCACATCTATTCTTAAAACTAAATATAATTTTTGTGTGCAGGAAAAATCAGTCAACAATTTGGCGCCGTTGCCGGGGAGGGACGGTAAGTTTATCTCTAAAACAAAATTTTAATTTTTAACTAATTCTTTATTCTTTTCTGTTTGCAGGTTTGGAGAACAGGAAACAGAAATACAGCAGCAGCAGTGGACATATAGCTCCTCTGTGCCTCTGCCCTCGAAGGCAGAGCATCAGAGACTACTGTATTGCCGCGGATCCGCGGCCATAGCCGCGGAAACGCGGCAACAGTAGAGGATTACTCACTGAAATTTTTGCAGGATTCTGCAAATTGCAAATACTGTTTTCTGCTCTGTTGGGTTTGTTCTGTGATAAACCTGTATACTGCTAATTAATTCAACAGTAAATTATTTGTTGTTAAAGATAAAATTGATTAGACGTTTGCATATTAGGCACGTGTCTTTTCAATTCCTTTATTTTTACTGTTGAAGAGTGCTGGAGAAGCAAGGTACGTACGCATTGCATGTAGAATAGGACTCATTTCTTGGTTGATTTTCTGCTTTGAGTGAATCTTATCTACTTATCTTATACACTTGCACTAATTCATCTTAAGGCATAACCCATTAACAAGATAAGGTGGGGATTTCATCACCCTTCCTTAGCCCAAAAATCATATCCCGAGCACTCACTAACCCAAGCCTAACTTAAAAATTAGTAGACGTTGGCCCTAGGGACACTCGGACTCAATTAGGAGATTATCCTAAGGGGGAACGGTGTTGGAAGTTGACTCCTGCCAAATCAGTGTCTAGGAAGGGGATTGAGGGCCGAAAGCCCGAAGTGTGGTGGTTATTTAATTAAGGAACGTCTTTGACGGAAAACCTCCCACCACTCTTGCCCCGACCTGGCTGATTAACTTGTGGTCAAAGTCTACACCCTACCTCCCGTGGACAGTCTAACCAGTTAGGAGTCGTCTAGGTCTAGGTCTACCCTAACTTAGGTTAGAAATTTTTCTTTTTTGTTTGTTTTTTTTTCTTTTGTTTGCTTTGTGTGATATGGCCTATAACAATAATTTTTTCAATTTTAATGAGGATCCATATTATACACCAACCTCTTTTTCGGATATTACCAACCCGGCATATCATAACTTTGACCAATCTAGTGTGCCGGAATGGTCTTATCCGAATGAATATAACCCACACCCCCATCTTATGACTATAATTTCCATAATAATTTCAACTCGTCACAGAGTTCATGGGGTTTCGAGTCCCCCGAGTCTAATTCTCAACCAAATTGTCCTCCATATTCATCTAGTCCACATTCTTCCCAAGATTCATACTCAGATCCACCCATTCAGAATAGAAAACCATCTATCGGGGAAATGATGAGTATGCACGAGTCCAAGCAACAACCACCATCAATCTTAGACATGATGATGCGTGAGTCCACCGATTCACAACTTCATCACGATCTCACTTCCTCTTTCCAAATCCAATTCCAAAGAGGCTTGAAGCCATGACTCAGGCTAGATTAGCTCGCGAGCATGATTTAGATATGATGGTTCAATCTTTGCGTTCTTACAGTTCGGCAAATTCTGATATCGCTGACCACTCTCTTAGAGCCGACGAACCAAGTTGCTTTGGACAACAAGATTCTATTTCAGTGCCATCATCTGAACTTGCCGAAACTCCAATTCTTGATAATTTGGCAAGTTTTTCCTTTCCTGAAATAGAACTTGAGCATGAATATGATCATGATCTCCCACTTGATGATTCAATTTTATTTCCTGATCCAATAATGACTCCAGTGTCTCCACCTGATTTCACTTCTCCCGAGTCAACATTGGATCCTATTCCATCTGAACTTGCCGAAACTCCAATTCTTGATAATTTGGCAAGTTTTTCCTTTCCTGAAATAGAACTTGAGCATGAATATGATCATGATCTCCCACTTGATGATTCAATTTTATTTCCTGATCCAATAATGACTCCAGTGTCTCCACCTGATTTCACTTCTCCCGAGTCAACATTGGATCCTATTCCAATTCATTATGAAATTGAATCACCCATTTTAGATGATCATATTGAACTTGACCTAGATTCTCACAATCTCTTTACTTCTGAAACTGATTGTACAATTCTGACGGAAGATGTTGACCTTAGTTTTGAAGAATTGTATGGCAATGAGCTAGAATTCCTTAATATTGGAAGTAAAGAGATATCACCCATATTAGGTCACATTCCATTGTGGGAAGAAGATTGTGGACTTGAGTTTCAATTTCTTGACTTGGACCCAATTCTTGAACCTAGCCCGACTCCTGAGCCCTTACTTGATTTGAGCATTTTCCCTGAGTCGGTATTCGTTCCCGCACCTATATTGTCCAAGTCAATAATTCCATCTTTTCATACTCCATTTTGGGACAAGGAGGTTGAGACAATTAACTCTGAAATTTATTATGAAATTTGGAAATTTGATGGGGTGGAAATACTAAAAAATGATTATATATATATTTTAGTGGGTTATGTAAGGAAAATTTCTGGTGGGTTCCACCAAATTATTTGTTATCTTGATTGGGCCGCATTTCGTGGACCAATTAGACCACCTCCGGAACCACCACCCTAAGGTAACTTCCGCCTTCCCTTGTTCTGTTTCATGCATATATGCATTCATTCATACATTGAGGACAATGCATGAGATAAGTGTGGGGGTGGGCTTTACTAACATACTAACATAGGTAGACACTAACAAAATTTGACAAAATTTGCTAAAATTAAAAAAAAATGTTATAAAAAGAACAGTATTTTGACTTATTTTTTGAAAGAAACCTAAGTTAGTTTTAAGGATTAGGAAAATCATGATTAGGATTTCTAAAAACTTGGTCAAAATAAATAAATTGTTTAAATTTTTAGGTATAGGAGAGAAATTGAATAAATAATTAGTCTTGATTTTTACCTTAATGAAATATGCATACCAAATGCATATCTAGGATTCTAAGACAAAGACCTTGTGCCTCATAAAAAAAAAAAAAAGAGAGAGAAAAAAAAGAAAAAAAATCACCAATTAAGCTGATACATGTGCCTCAAGAAGCATAAGTATTCATGCCTAAAGGTGAGTAAATAAAATAAAGTCCTTAGTTTTGGGGCCTAGTTCACTCGAATTTGAGTCCGCGGGGTGTTTTCTCACCTGGTGCCCTAAAGCCAACCGGTTTGGGAGTCATCGACTTTAAGTTCGTTACATGGGTGGATTAGAAAGCCTAAGAAGACTAAGAAATATAATATATGTATTAACACATCTAATAATCAATTAGTTAGGTATGAGGGCCTCAAGAAGCCTTGATGCTTATGCGAAAGAAAATTAGATGAGTTATACATGCCAAAAAAAAAAATTATATTAACACATCTAATAATCAATTAGTTAGGTATTAGGGCCTCAAGAAACCTTGATACTTACACGAAAGAAAATTAGATGAAGTTATAAAAATAATAAAGAGGCATGAGAGTCCAAGTTAAGGAATTCCTAGTAAAAACATAAGGATGCATATGATTTTTGGTAACGAAAAAGACTATATTAGAAATTCAATTTTAATTCTTACCTAAAATGGAAAACAATTAACTTTATTAAGACTAAGTTTAAAGAATGAATAAAAATGAGGATCCTAAAACTTATAAACTACTTAGTCTCTTCAATAATAATTCAAATTTTTTCTTTTTATGGATTTTGTGGGTGCAATCCGCTGAAAACCCTCACGAGACAACACTCGTCCTCTAGGGTAACCTAGAGGTTTAACGGCTTGTTGCACGTGCTAAGTGCAACCGTGATTCCTACGAAAGTGAGTTAGGTTAGATTAACTTTTCTTTTCTTTTTCTTTTTCTTTGTTTTTACTCGAGGACGAGCAAAAAGATAAGTGTGGGGGTGTGATTGGTAGTCAAAAGTGCATTTTTATCATCATATTTACCATCACATTTTCATATTTATTCATTTAATTCTGCACATTTATTAATAATTTGTAATTTATTGTGTGCAGGCCTCGAATAATTATTTTTATAATAAATAAAGCCTAATGAAGCCCAAAAGCCCATATTTGAAGCCCAAGAGTAAAAGTGCAAATATCAATTGTCAAAGTGCAATTATGCAAGGGCTAAAGTTGCAATTATTAAAGATGAGGGAAGGATAGAATTCTACCCAACCCTAAACTCTTGCAGGATGAGGATAAAAGCCAAAGAGAGTGCAAAGATAAAAATTCAAAGAATTCGGATTCAGACTGTACACGTTTTAGTGTTTAAATCATAACTTTTGCTACAGTTATGCAAATCCGATGATTCAAGATGCTCCAGAAAGAAGACTTGAAGACCTACAACTCTTATGTTGATCAAACTTTCCAATTCAATCCGTAGATAAGCTGATTTCGGCGATCAACATGATAAGTAGTTGCAGGACAGATTTGAATTTCTGGAGATAAGATCTTTTTGGGAGAGTTGTACTAGGACTCTACATCTTCCAACACCTATAAATATCCCTGCAGATGCAACACAGAGAGTACACAATCCAGCGTCCAGAGAAGAGCCAAGGGCCAAAGTTAGGGTTTTTAGGTTTTCTTTCCACCTTTGTATATTTTTTATTTTCTTTTTGTAAAAGCTGAGAGGAGATGATGTATTCATGGAGGAAGGGATCTGCTTGTACTGATGGTGACAGTCGGTGTAAGTGTTATTTTTCCACCATTGTTTAATAATCGAATCAAGGCTTGTTTTATTTTATTCTTGTATTATTCTAGTTTCTTTTATTCTTATTTTAATCTTGTATCTACTTTCTTCTATTTGTTCTCTAATGTCTTGCCCACCATGAGATCCAACTGCTTCGAGAATACCTAGCCGAAGAAGGAACCTTGACGGCCCAATGGCGATGAACAGGTCTTCATAGCTTGTTTTTCATTTCGTAGAGTAGATTAAGAAGGCGGATGATCCCATAAGTCGTGCTTGTACACCTTCCAAGAAAAGGGAAATCATCGCAACGGTTCAAACGGCAAGCAGACTAAAGAGATAAGTTTTCTTTCTTTTTCTTTTTTTTTTTTTTTTTAGATTAAATACAACTCATCTCCATATTCTTTTCTACCACCCATTGTAAATACCACTTCCTTTCTAACTTAACAAATAAAAATAAAAACTTTAGAGAAACTTGCTTAAGCTTCCATCGCAGTCCCTCCCTGAGGATCACGACCCGCATAGCCCTGCTACCGCGGATTAGAACTGAGACTTGCACATCTATTCTTAAAACTAACATATAATATTTTGTGTGCAGGAAAAATCAGTCAACAACGACATTCCCTCATGAGCCCGTCCTTGATGCACCATCGAAGAAGAGCTGCCACACCTGTCCTTCGAAAGATGTCTGGGTCCAACAAACTTCGACGACCTCGTCTGGGAGATTCTCATAAAGTTTGGTTGCCCTTGGATCTGAATGCTCTGCCAGAAAATCTGTCACCCCGCCTGTCCCTTCACGGCTTTTTTGTGATAAGAATTGCATCTCATTTTGGAAAAACAGAATGGCCCATTTTGCAACTTGACTATTCAACGACGATGGCTTTGTCATAAGAACCTTAAAGGATTAACTTTTGATACGACATATATGGTTTGGCCCATCAAGTAATGTCGCATTTTCTGGACGGTGAATACTAACGCCAAACATTCCGATGTTCGGCTCGATCATAGTTCTACTCAAATAGTAGATTGCCTGCTTGTGTCCCTGATTATTATTCTGGGCTAGAAAGGCTCCTAAGGAATGATTTATCGCTCGAACATATATCAGGAAAGGTTTTCCTGAAACCGGAGCTGTAAGGACAGGTGGTTGCGTGATGTATCGTTTGATTTCCTCGAACGATTGTTGGCAAGCATCGTCCCAAATAAATGAGACACCCTTCTTCATTAATTTGGTGAAAGGTTGGCATCTTTCCGAGAGATTTGAGATAAACCTCCAAATGTCTGCTAGTCGCCTTTGCAACCCTCTAAGCTTCCTGAGATTCCTTAGAGGTTGCATCTCCTGAACAGCGCGGACTTTTTCGAGATCCATGTGGATTCCTTTGGATGTAAAAACAAATCCCAAGAATTTACCGCTGGCTGCCCCCAGAAAGGATTTAGTGGGATTCATCTTTAGGTGGTGCACCCGCATAACATTAAACACCGTATTTAGATATGCTATGTGATCGCTCATGGCACGACTTTTTACTGCAATGTCATCGACGTAGCATTCCACTGTTTTGCGTATGTGCTCGTGAAAAATTACATTCATAGCTCTTTGGTATGTTGCTCACGCACTTTTTTATCCGAAGGGCATAACAGTATAGCAGTACACCCCCAGAGGCGTCCTGAAAGATGTATGTTTTTCATCATCAGGGTACATCTTGATTTGATTGTATCCCAAGAATCCATCCATGAAGGACATCCGTTCAAACCCACACGTGTTATCGATCATGACATCCGTGATTGGGAGGGGGATTTATCTTTTGGACAAGCCTCATTTAGATTGTGAAAATCAATACAAACTCGGATCTTCCCATTTTTCTTGATAACGGGGATGATGTTGGCTACCCAATCTGGGTGTTGTTCCTCCCTGATGAAGCAAGAGTCTATGAGCTTTTTGACTTCCGACTGGATTGCTTCCATTACTTCTGGACGGAATCGTTACTGCTGTTGTTTGACTGGTTTCGCATCTGAATTAATATTGAGGTGATGAATAGCCACTCGAGGATCAAGCCCAGGCATGTCCTCGTAATTCCAGGCGAAGACATCTACATACTCCCATACAAGAGATATTAGATCTTACTTCTCGGAGAGTGATAAGTTTTCGCTTATAAAAATGGGCTTAGGATTAGCCTCATCTCCCAGATTAATTTGGGTGACCTTATCCTCTGTGGGTGGTTCACGTTGTTCGAAGTAAATATCTCAGAGAGTGTTTAGGTGTTTGATCTAAGGATCTGTATTCGACTGGATCATTTCTTTATCTCCATCTTCCAGGCGGCTTGTTGAAACCATGTTTACTGAAAGTTCTCTGAAGATATTGCCGACACTGACATTGACTCCCATGATGATGTGCCTGATGAGTGATTATGGTATATGACCCTTCAAACTTAGAGGCTGACGGGATTGGAGTTGAAACATAGCTTAATCCCTTGCGAGTTCTCTGATAATAATCAGAGGTCTTTCCTTTTGGAACAAAGGATCAAAATAGTGTTCTCCTTCCTTTGCCAAAGTTCAAGCCCGACCCTTTGTTAAATCATACCCCATATTCTCATCATTCTGAGTACATTTGACTCATAATGACGAATTGAGGGGATTCATTCTCGCTTTTTGAGTCTTCGCGAGGCATCAATTCGGACTTCATTCTTCTGAAAAGAATTACTTTTTGGCCTTTGTGTTTTGCTGGGACCATGAATGATGATTCTTGTGCATCACTGTCGCCTTGATATGTCGTGAGGGATGACCTCACTGGTGCATGCAATGATGTCAAAGCACCTATTACCGACCAGGAGTCATCATCTATATCGGTACTAGTGTCAGACGGCACTGAATCAGAAGCAAACATAAAAAGTAAGCCAAATCTAGCTGTTCATTAATATACCACTCGCCTACATCATCGGCATTGTTATTAACATCGAGCTTATTAATGCTCGTTACAAGTGGATTTAATTCCTACAGGCACTCTTCTTCCACCTCTGGTTCAGTATCAGCTTTATTACCAGAGTCTGGTTCCTCTAGCTATGGATTTTCGTTCGTCTCTAGAGAATCCTGGTATAGGAGGGAGTCTGTAAAATAGTTCTTTACCCCCTTGAACGGATGCCTTTCGGCAATCAACGTTCAGACTTTCTCACTTCCGCTGATATATTTCATGACTTGATGGAAAGTGGAGGGGACGATGGAGTTACAATGAATCCATGGTCGTCCCGGTAGCAAATTGTACGAAGTGTCAGCGTCAATCACATAACACGTCACTGCAGATCTCAGATCCATAATCTAACATTTAAGTTTGATCTTCCCTATTGGGCGCGTACCATTAGCGTTGAAATCATATATGGTAGTTTGGGTGGCGCTCAATTGGTGGGTGAAGATGCCTAAGTGCTGCATGACACGCGAGGCATGATGCTCAACACGGATCCTGGATCTACCTGATTGCGACTCACTTCAGACGATCCAATGTACCCTGTGAAGTACAGGGGCCTATCCTGTTTCCCCTTGACCTACATGTTGTCTGGCGCGAAGGTGATGTAGGGGGCATTTTGAGAGGCATAGAGGTAGTTTTCTTTACTTCCTCTTGTGGCTTAGCTGGGATTTGGGTTATGAAGACCTCAGCATCGGCTAGAGCTTCTCTCAGAGCTTCTCTTGTTGACTTGAACAGTCTTAAGAGTTCGTAAAGAGTGATCCTAGACGGGATGCTAGCCAGTTGAGCCAACACGTCAAACCGGCAAGGTGCTGAAGTTCCTTCTGCTTTGTCCTTTGGGAGAGTTTTAGAATATCAAAGCTCTTTCTGCTTCTCTACAGGTTACTTTGTGGAGGGCTTAGTTGGCTCTGCAGCAGGTCTAGGCAGATTTGCCACTAACCCGTCATACTTCTTTTAGTATGAGTGTCCAGAATGCGTCTCGGCCACGAGTGGTGCATTTAGCTCTGCGATAAGGACGATCGTCTCCTCCTCTAAGTCGGTTAGTGAGGGACTGCTGTTGACACTTAAAAAAAAGACAAGATTCTCATTGGTCCGAACGATGTCTAAACTTGTTGACATTTACAAAAGACAAGGGACAGACGAGCTGAAGGCCAGTTTTCACCCACCTCCAAGGGACAAGGAAGCGATGGACTCCACTGATCCAGCAAGCAGAACAGTGAACCCGGATTGTTTCTAACAGACCTCAGCAGGTCTAAAATGCTAGCATTTAGCATTACATTAGCCCAAGGAGATAGCCTCGCTTGAGAGGCTAACATCATCCAGAGCACCGCCAGGAAGCTAACTGATAGCTTCGCCGAAAACCCTCTTTTCGGACTTCGCCGAAGACCCTCTTTTCGGACTTCGCCAGGAATTGCCTCTAGCTCCGCTATGAGCCTCAAAGCGGGCAGCTCCGCCATCAGCCTGCTATGGTCAACCTTTGACCAATCAAATCTCCTGATGAGATCGGATTTAATCTAATCAAATCCAATCAGGATTCAAATATGGCAGGTGATTGCCACAATCTCTTGACTCTCTTGAAACGAGTAAGTGGATCAAGGAGAATCAATCAACGATATGGAAAGGATCATAACATATCGGAAAGATCAACCGATTTGCCATTTTCTAGCTCCGCGGAAGCTATTATAGCCTCGCAGCAAGGCTACTTTCCAGATTCAAACAGATTCGGTTCAATCTGTTTCTATATCTTCAAAGGGGACGATTATACCCTTACTTTCCCTATAAATAGCCCGTCAGGGGCACAAGGGAGGGGGATCGGATTGCAGAGGAAGGAGCCATCAATTGCCTTCTGATCGCAAGAATCGATCAATTAGCTTCTTCGACTGAGGCTTCTTCATAACGCACCGTGCGTTCTCGAATTCAGAGACCTTTTAGAGAATTGCTTTCTCTATCCAGGGTGTTGATACCCTAACATCGTCCTTCTTCCAAGGAATCTCCGGAACCAGGCGAGAAGGAATTCCTTATCGAAGGCGATTTTGAGAAGCAGCAAGAGGGTTCTACCAATCCTCTATTCTCTGATTCCCGGAACCAGGCGAGAAGGGAATCTCATCGCTCGCATCGTCAAAGGGACAAAGTGGTCGCGCGCTGACCAGACTCCTATCGGCACACTTCTCCAGAATCTCTGAGGGGATCTACTTGTAATCTTTTTAAGAATACTTGTAATTTAGCTCCTCAAACTCTTTTTTGTAAGTTTTTCCCCTTTGCAAACATAATGGAAAACAAGATGGCGACTCCGCTGGGGAATGTATTCTCCTCTGCTGAGAATCAAGTGTCGCAATGCGACGAACAGACCTTCGGGTCTATCTCTGAATTCAGAAAAGCCGGTGCAGCCAGATCTTCTCTGGCTAAATCTTCAAGCAAAGTCTCTGCGGAGACGGAAAAGGTTCTCTACAAACCTGCCGCGATCCTCTGGCGCAACAAGGAAACATGTCCGCAGCCCAGATCCTGCACTTTTGAGAACCTGGTTATCCAAATTGATCAAAGAAGATTTGAAGAAGTCCTCTCTGGGGGTGGCTTGATGCTTCGAGCACGGAAGCACAAGAAGGTCTTCATGGCCAAGGTTTCAGATCAGAAACCAGAGGCAGAATTTCGCCAACACCCCACAGCCCCGCTTGTGGCTATTCAGGTTCCTTGCGAACCTATACATCCTCTGTCAAAGCGGATATGGAAGCCTAAACAGAAGTCCTCTGCTGAAGCTTCAGGCGTAGCCTCGCCAAAGCCGCGCCCCTCTTATGAAGAAAAAGGCAAGATGCCCTCCTGTACCAACAATGCTGCCAACCATAAAGTCAAGACGGCAATCATACCGTCTCCTAGTGCAGCAATGCCTACCGCTAGCCTTGTCCTCACAAGCAAGGCTATTGTACCTCGGCGTACTCATCGGGTTTACAGCCGCGAGGCTAGAACCAAAGCACTATTCGGTGCTAATCCTTTCCGCAGGACTAAGGGGAACGATGCGTTGTCCCATGTACCAGATTATTCAGGCCCCTACAGGGCCGACCTGCGAGGATTCTTGGCGGACAAGCGGAGATTAAAGCATTTCCAGATTACTTCCTCCTGTTGTCGACGAAGTGGATGCCAGTTCGTGATGGTCCATTCTATGCAGTGTCGGTTACGACCGACCCTTGCCACCTCTCCATATCGGCGATCAGTCTTTGATCGACTGTCTGCGCGCATCCCGATGAGGCATCCCAAAAGGAGCGGGCCACCGGATCCAGCCTCTGCATCCGTCAACATGACCGGAAGGGGGCGAGAGCCGCGCGGAAGAAGTCAAGCCTCTGACGACACCCCTTTCGGCTCCCCAGATCCGGACTACTGCCCAGGCTTAGCTGAAGTCTTGGTGCATGAAGAAGGTATTTTTCGAAACACCAGATCCAGGGTAGCGATACCCTATAATTATGAACAGCCTTCTTCCTCAAGGGCCCTGATCCCGCCACAATCCGGACGATCACCCCAATCGTCTGACGGAGAAGATGGAGACAGCGGGTATGCTTCTTCAGCAACAGTCAGTTCCGTGCGAACGGACAAAGCATCGGTTAATATGGCCGATAACGCCAATGACGACCTTCGTCGGCGTTTGGAGGCTCAGGAGCAGACCTCTAGAACTCAGCAAGAGGCCCTGAACAATATTCAACAGATGCTCGCTCAGCTCCTCAGCAACCGGAATGATGATACCGGGAGTAATCATGACGAGGAGGGACATCTCAGCAATGATCCGCCCAAGACGGAGAAATCTAAGGGAGGCTCTTCCCTGGATGCCGAAGTCCTTAAAGGCCTTCAAGCTCAAATTTCATCCCTGGCTCAAAAGGATGAATTGAAGAAAGTGGGGGTAGTCCGTCCTTACCCACTGGAATGGGATTCGGTGTCATATCCGCCAAAGTTCAAACCACCAACGTTGCACACGTATGATGGTAAGAGCTCGCCCAATCAGCACATCTACTATTTCCGGTCTCAGACCGGTAATGTTCTAAACAACGACGCCATCATGGCTAGGTTGTTCATCGGCACCCTGAAAGGGGTAGCATTCGACTGGTTCCGAAGCCTTCCTCAGGGCTCTATCAATTCCTGGGTCGACCTGGAACCCGGTTCCTCTCTCGCTTCTATGAGGACGATACCGAAGTGACCATGGATAAGCTCCTTTCCACTGTGCAGAGGAAAGGCGAATCTGTCCGTGAATACATTGAGCGGTTTCAGAAATCTATCTCTGATGTGCCCAGCAGGGATGCCTTTACCCATGCTTTTACAAACATGCAGACATAACTTCTCGGATCAAGTAGAAGTTCGCATGGGGGCTGTCAAGGCCCATACTTGGAAGGAATTGGTCGAACAAGCTGAGATAGCCGAGAAATCGGCTAAGAAGTTCGAGCCATCCGCCCCTAGAAGCAAATGGGGCACGAACAACAAAGGGCGTAGCGATCTCCCGCAGTCTTCCCAAGCTAAAGGGAAGGAAATTATGTCCGTCGAACTGACCGGGGACATGCAGTCAAAGGCCAAGAAGAGCGGCGTCAACAGCCAAGAGCCCAAGTTTTCCTCCGAAGCAGTACTCCTTCAGAGATGACCAGGTGGTCACGATATTCCATCTGCTCCATAAAGGGAATAAGATGAAGCTGCCAGATGCTCGGCGACCTAATGAGATAGGGCGCACAAATGACCCTAAATACTGCCTCTACCACAGGATGATCCACCATCCTACCGACAAGTGCTATGTTCTTAAGGATAGAATTCAAGCCTTGGTCGACGCCGGAGTCCTCACACTGAAGACGGAACAGAAGAAAGTCACTGCCAATATGGTGACTCTTGAGTTCGGCACTACCCAGAAGGTCATGGTTCCTGACGGGACCTATCCAGCCCCGATGCCACGGCTAGAAGTCAAGCATCCTCCAGCCATGACTCAATACAACAGGGTCTCGTCCCTTGGACATTGGAGACAGGGGAAGTTATGTGGATACACCCTGACCTCGTCCAAGACGTACAGCAGACGTCGAACGACTCCAGCAGAAAGGGCAAGTCCTGCAATGTCATCTCTGTCCTGCCAGACGATGGTAATCTTACTTCGGCTTCCCTCAGCGATTCTGAAGAAGAAAAGCATGCCTGTACAGCGCGGGCAGATGCGCCTCAACAGACGGGCACCCGGTCTGGAAAGTCATATCAAAGGCAATATGACAAATCTACTGACGAGATACAACGGCAAACGACGTCAGTACCAATGCCGGCATCCACTCCAGTCCTGACCAAAGGGAAGGAGAAGCCTAAGGAGGTGCGATTCGACCATGTGTTGAAGAAACCGCCAGGCCAAGGGTTAGCCACGCCCTTTCGCTTTGATATATTGGCCCACTTAGCCAATATCCCGGCTCGTATCACAATACACGAGCTTCTTCGTCTCTCTAAAGAGACGAGAGAGGCACTCAGAGATGCGCTAGCCAACTCAGAGTCCTTTCTGACATGCATGCCTGAGATCCCTGGTGATGAGATGCAGCCTCCCTGCTCAGAGTGCCATCACGCGCAGTCAAAGGTACCTGCCATTACCTTCACGGCGGAAGATATGCTTCTCAAAGACAACAAGCATGACCGACCTCTGTACTATACCGGATATATCGGTTCAACCTGCATTGAAAGAGTACAAGTCGATCCGGGGTCTGCTCTCAGCATCATCCCCAAAAGGCTCCTCTACTTCCTCGGCATACCACTGTATAGGTTGTCTGCAACCACCACTACAATATATGGTTTCAACGCCGGGAGCAGCCATCCGCTTGGAAAGATTCGGCTCCGCTGCAGAATCGGAAGCCTGAAGTCAGAGGTGACGTGCTATGTCATTGATGCTGACACATCATACAACCTGCTACTAGGACGACCTTGGATCCATGCCAACTGGATCGTTCCGTCCACTCTCCATCAGTGCTTCAAGTATGTTGAGGATGATGCGACAGTACGAACTGTCTTCGCTGAAAAGCAACCCTTTAAGGGGGTGGAAAACTACTTCACTGATGCCCTCCTATATCAAGAGGCTAGTGGAACGCCGGGAGAACCATTGCCAGACGATGATGAAAGTGGCAATGAGGCAGATTCGGAATCTGAAACGGGCATGCCGGCCATTCTGATTGGCGAGCCAATTGTAGCATGCTTTAATGATCCCCGATGTCAGATCCCTTCTGATGAGGAAGGCGAATGGATAATTAATGATGATATTTCTTTTGATTATCCTGCGAGCATCGAGTCGATTAAATCCATTATGGATGGCTCTCTTCGCATGCCCGTACATGAGCCAAGTTCGGCCATTACATCTGTGGAGGTTATAGAAGGGGCCACGCTGGTGATCCCTCCGTCCAAGCAAGGACAGTCGCCGATAATCTTCGGCAGAGCCGGCCAGGGAGATTCTCAACTACAGACTCAAGCTCGGACTCAGAAGTTCCACAGTTCTTCCATTACGCGCCATCAGCGCGCCATATTATGAAAAAGATGGGCTACAACCTGAAGCAGGGAGCGGGCCTAAACTTCGGAAAAGGAAGACGCGGCTTGATGCGTAACTCCGTCCCAAGAGGAAAACCTGCAAATTACTATGATAGTACACGCAGGGGGTTAGGGTATGTTACACCCACGTCATCAACAACAGTTCAGGTCAAAGGCGACGGATCGATCCCATCACAGTCGACCTCATCCTCCGAATGGGACTCTGATGTCAGCATAGGAGGAATATTCGAAAGCCTCATGACTTCAAGCAGTCAGTTGGAACCCGCAGAGGTTGCCAATGAGGAATCATGGGCCCAGCAATTGAGCTTTCAATGGGAAAAGCGGTTTGAGCTGCGCGAGCCACCTACCGAAGACAAGGTGATCCAAGTCAACTTAGGCAGTCAAGATCACCCTAAGCCTATTTTCATAAGTGAAAGCTTATCACTTATCGAAAAGGAAGAATTGATAATGCTCGTAAAAGAGTATATAGATGTCTTCGCCTGGAGCTATGAAGACATGCCTGGACTTGATCCACAGGTCGCTATGCACCGTCTAAACATCAAGCCCGACGTTAAGCCAGTCAAGCAGCAACAACGTCGGTTCCGCCCAAACATCATGGAGGCTATTGAAGCCGAAGTTCATAAACTCATTGCTTGTGGCTTCATCCGGGAGGAACAACATCCAGATTGGGTGGCTAACATAGTCCCCGTCCTCAAGAAAAATGGGAAAATACGAATCTGCATCGACTACCGTGATCTCAATACGGCCTGTCCCAAAGATGAATTCCCACTGCCGATCACCGATGTCATGATCGACAACACATGCGGGTTCGAGAGGATGTCTTTGATGGACGGCTTCTCAGGGTACAACCAGATCAAGATGTATCCTGATGACGAGAAGCATACTTCTTTCCGAACGCCATTGGGGGTATACTGCTACACTGTAATGCCCTTCGGACTGAAGAACGCCGGAGCAACCTACCAACGGGCGATGAGCATGATCTTCCGCGACCATCTCCGAAAGACGATGGAGTGCTATGTTGACGACATTGCCGTCAAAAGCCGCAGCAAAAATGAACATCTTCGCGATCTGAGAACGATGTTCGACATAATGCGGGCTCATCAGCTGAAAATGAACCCGACAAAATCCTTCTTGGGAGTGTCTAGTGGCAAATTCCTTGGGTTCATTGTCACATCAAAAGGGATCCATTTGGACCCAGACAAAGTCAAAGCCATCCAGGACATGCATCCACCAAGGAATCTCAAAGAGCTCCGAGGCTTGCAAGGCAGATTAGCCTACATCAGAAGATTCATAGCAAATCTATCGGGCCGTTGCCAACCATTTACCCGACTAATGAAGAAGGGTACTACCTTCATGTGGGATCGAGCTTGTCAAGAAGCTTATGAAGACATTAAAAGGTATCTTACAAAACCTCCTGTCTTAGTGGCCCCTACATCAGGAAAACCATTCCTGCTTTATGTAAAAGCCCTGGATTATTCCCTCGGCGCCCTCCTCGCTCAGAAGGACGACAATGGCCATGAGCAAGCCATCTACTATCTGAGTAGAACTCTCATAGGAGCAGAATCTCGGTACAATCCTATTGAGAAAGAGTGTTTAGCTCTCGTCTTCGCTGTTCAGAAGACACGACATTATTTGGTTGGCCAAACCATACATGTCATCTCCAGGGTGAACCCTTTACGACTTCTCATGACGAAGCCAGGGTCGCTGAATTCAAGGTTGGCTAAATGGGCACTTCTGTTGTCTCAATACGACATGACCTTTACTCCTCAGAAGGCAGTTAAAGGCCAGGCCCTTGCAGAGTTCTTAGCTGCTCATCCAGTTCCAGAACATTCAAAACTTCACGAAGACATCCCTGATGAAGTCTTCGAATCTAATGCGACCTCAGCAGAGGAAGTGTGGCAGATGTTCTTCGACGGAGCATCGCGGATGGGCCCCAAAGGAAAGATTATTGCCGGAGTGGGGTTGTGTTCATCTCCCCACAGGATCATATCCTTCCCAGAGCGTTCTCCTTGACAGAATCATGCTCTAATAATGTAGCGGAATACAATGCCCTACTCATTGGCCTCCAGCTCGCCCAGGGAATGGGGGTACGCTACCTTGAAGCTTATGGCGATTCAAAGCTGATCATAAATCAGGTTAAAGGCGAATACGAGGTCCGTCATGAGGACTTGGTGCCTTATTATCATACAGCCATCGAATTGGCTAGCTTATTTGAAGGCTTCTACATCGGGCATGTGTCCCGATCCCAAAATACCAAGGCGGATGCTCTCGCTGCATTAGCGACGATGCTAGCCTTACCGGCCGACACCGAGTATCACCTCACAGTCGCAACCCGGCATCTCGTATGCTCTAAGCATATGCTAAGGATCCAAGAGGTCCATAATATCTCCGTGGATCTTGAGCCGAGGGATTGGCGCTTCCCTCTCATTGACTACGCTCTGCACGGTCTGCTTCCAGATGATCCCAAAGAAGCGGCGTCCATCAGACGAAGGTCGCTCCGTTTCTACTATGATCCCACTTTGAAGACACTCTACCGTCGATCATATGACGGTGTCCTCCTCCGCTGTCTCTCTCATTCAGAGGCACAGGAAGTGCTTAAAGAAGCACATGATGGTATTTGCGGAGCTCACCAGCCAGGTCCAAAGCTTAAAGACAGGCTGCACAGACTTGGGTACTACTGGCCGACCATGATGGCCGATGCCACCCATACGCACGAAGGTGTAAGGCGTGCCAGGTCCATGCAGACTTCATACACCAACCTTCGGAGTTGCTCCACCCTACTGTTGCTTCATGGCCATTTGAAGCATGGGGAATCGATGTCGCAGGGCCAATCAGTCCCTCTTCGGCAAGAGGTCATCGGTTTATCCTGGCAATAACCGATTACTTCTCAAAATGGGCAGAGGCCACACCGTTGGCCGAAGTTAAAACCTCCAATCTGGTTAGCTTCATCAAACACCATGTCATCCATCGATTTGGTGTCCCCAGGCGGATCATCCATGACAATGGTCCTCAATTCATAAGCCAAGGATTCTATCGGTTCTGCGATAAATACCGAATTCAGAATATGGCTTCAACAGCTTACAATCCTGCTGCCAACGGCTTGGCAGAGGCATTCAACAAGACAATCATCAAGCTGCTCAAGAAGTTTGTCTCCTCGAACAAGCGAGATTGGGACGAAAAGCTCGGTGAATGCCTTTGGCCTACCGGACTACGGTTCGGACACCGACAGGCAATACGCCTTTCTCCCTGGTATATGGGTGCGAAGCGGTCATCCCATTGGAAATCCAGATGCCATCATTACGGGTAGCCTTGACTACTAAGATGACATCAGAAGACAATGATCGCCTGCGTCTTCAAGAGCTCGAAGCCCTGGACGAGAAGCGGCTGCAAGCTCAGCAACATATCGAGCTATATCAGGCTCGGATGTCAAAAGCCTTCAATAAGAAGGTCAAGCAGAGAGTCTTCCACAAAGGAGACCTAGTCTTAGCCGTCAGACGACCGATGATTATGACGCACAAGACCAAAGGCAAATTTCAGCCTAAATGGGAAGGACCGTTTGTGATAGAGACAGTCTATTCAAACGGAGCATACCGCCTTACAACTGCAGATGGCGACCTCCTCATGATGCCGATCAATGGCAAATTCTTAAAGAAGTATTATCCTTAATCAAGGATCTTGCTCTCGATCAGGTTAACATTACACCTCTGATCGAGATCCGCGCGTCCGGAATGCGCACAAAGAGAGCCTCTCTCTCTTTCTCCAAGCATGTCAAACCTGTTGATAGCTGGGGGTTTGCTTAAAATCCCAAGGGACCCGTTCCCACTTGATTCCCTCTCCAAAATCACCTACCATTCTCATCCATAGAATGGTAGGACCACATATATTCCGCTGTTACGTTAACAATAAACCTATGACAGCAATCCCCTCGTTTCTCTCCAAGAAAATGAGACCTCCAAAATCACTTACCAATTCTCATCCATAGAATGGTAGACCACATATTTTCGCTGTTACGTTAACACTAAACCTATGACAGTGATTCCCTCGTTTCTCCCCGTGAAAACGAGACTATTCCCAAACTCCATTGTTATTGAGCTTAGTGGCGTCTTAACCGGTTATGTCATTGCGACCTCTGAACCAGTAGACAGCTAAGTCTCAATCCCGAGTCCTGTTGACATTTACAAAAGACAGGTCTCGATACTCGTTGACATTTACAAAAGACGAGTATCACCTATTGATTGAAGCTTGGTGGCTTCTCAACCAGTTATGTCATTGCGACCTCTGAACTGGCAGATAGCCAAGTTTCATCTATTATTGAGCTTAGTGGCGTCTTAACCGGTTATGTCATTGCGACCTCTGAACCAGTAGACAGCTAAAGTCTCAATCCCGAGTCCTGTTGACATTTACAAAAGACAGGTCTCGATACTCGTTGACATTTACAAAAGACGAGTATCACCTATTGATTGAAGCTTGGTGGCTTCTCAACCAGTTATGTCATTGCGACCTCTGAACTGGCAGATAGCCAAGTTTCATCTATTATTGAGCTTAGTGGCGTCTTAACCGGTTATGTCATTGCGACCTCTGAACCAGTAGACAGCTAAGTCTCAATCCCGAGTCCTGTTGACATTTACAAAAGACAGGTCTCGATACTCGTTGACATTTACAAAAGACGAGTATCACCTATTGATTGAAGCTTAGTGGCGTCTTAACCAGTTATGTCATTGCGACCTCTGAACTGGCAGATAGCCAAGTTTCATCTATTATTGAGCTTAGTGGCGTCTTAACCGGTTATGTCATTGCGACCTCTGAACCAGTAGACAGCTAAGTCTCAATCCCGAGTCCTGTTGACATTTACAAAAGACAGGTCTCGATACTCGTTGACATCTACAAAAGACGAGTATCACCTATTGATTGAAGCTTGGTGGCTTCTCAACCAGTTATGTCATTGCGACCTCTGAACTGGCAGATAGCCAAGTTTCATCCATTGTTATTGAGCTTAGTGGCGTCTTAACCGGTTATGTCATTGCGACCTCTGAACCAGTAGACAGCTAAGTCTCAATCCCGAGTCCTGTTGACATTTACAAAAGACAGGTCTCGATACTCGTTGACATCTACAAAAGACGAGTATCACCTATTGATTGAAGCTGGCGTCTTAACCAGTTATGTCATTGCGACCTCTGAACTGGCAGATCGCCAAGTTTCATCTACCATTGAGCTTAGCGGCGTCTCAATTGGTTATGTCATTGCGACCTCTGAACCAGCAGACAGCTAAGCCTCAATCTCGATGCTTGCTGACATTTACAAAAGGCAAGTATCTCCCCTTTTTAGCCCCGCAAAGGGCTGACTTCGAGACTGGCAACATCTCAATTGGTTATGTCATTGCGACCTCTGAACCAACAGACAGCCATGCCTCATTATCCAAACAAACAACAGACGACAAAGAAAAATCTTTCTATTAATTCAGAAGGATGGGATACATGGAGGAGCCTATAGGCGTACATGATAAGATCGAATCCGATCTCCAAGAGAAGCTAGCCGCGTCCTCCTGTCATCTTCAGCCTGGGCCAGCGCCTGTGATCTTAGCTCCGCCGCATCGAAGTCCACCGCCTGAGCCAGACGAGCCTCGGTCTCCGCCAAAGTCGCCCTCTGTGATGACTTCCGCTCCGCCAGTTCCTCACTTCGAGCCCTGAGCTGCTTAAGCCGCGCAGACTCTTCATGACGCATCTGTGTAGCTTTGGACAAGAGGAGATTTGCCTTTCGGATCATCTCTTCAGCCCTCTTGATCTTATCTTCAGCGTCAAGAAGAGCACTGTTGGAAGCATCAATTGCACTCCCAACCTCTGCTTCCTCTGCCTCCAAGGACCTCAAGTCAGAGGAGATAGCCTCAACAGCCTCTTGAGCAGCGAGCTGAGCCTCGCGCTTCTGGGCGACAAGACGCGCGAGCCGTTCATCAGCCAAAGACGCTGCGTCGGAACGATGGAAATGGCGCCATTCCTCCACGTCCTTCTCAAGGTCATCTACCAGGAGCTCCAGAGCAGTAGCTTGATGGTACCCCTCAAAGTCCCGGATACACTCGATGCCACGGGAGAGAACCATTTTCAGCTTCGAAAATGGCACAGGCGAGCCCTTCAAGACTAGACCGATAGTCTGCTCCAAACTATTATAGAAGCTGTCGACCAGATTACCGATAAAGTCATTCTCAGCTTCATCAATCCTTGAGACAACCTCGGAGCAATCTACCAACCTAGTCGACACACACCGCGGAAGAAGAAGCGGGAACATCGACAGCAGCAGGGCAAGCCAAAGGTGACCTCGGCGGAGTCCTCAGCGACACCGGCACGCCAGCCACCGCGGAGGTAGGACTGGCAACCACCTCCTGAGCAGCAGGCTCAACTACCAGCGTCGGGGAGGTAGGGCTCACAATCACCCTCAATGCCGTATTCGGCAAGACAGTCTGCACCCCACTCGTTGATATGACTGGGAGTGGGGGTACCTCCGGGACTGCCGCCTCTTCAACCTCAGGGCCCTCCGCTGATTTGGGCTGATAAAAAGGCAGGTCGCCATACAGCGCGTCTAACACAGCTGCGTCTGCCCCGGTCGAAGCGCTCATATCGCCCTTTGACCCTTCAGGAAAACCCTCCGCTTCTTTCGAAGCTGATGCACCTTGGGGACGAATGCCTGCAACAAAACCAAGGTCAAAAAGGAGACGCAACAAATAGGCGAGGACCAAGAGACCTTAGTCTTACCGAAGGCCGATGTCACATCGTCAGCCGCATCAGAATCCAAGGGTCCCATCGGAAAGTTCTTACCAGACTCAACGCGGATAGCCGGCCCACTCGCCGATTCCTCCGCAGACCACCCGGCAGAGCTGGATGCCATAGGACTTCCTTTAGAAGTCCCAGCGCCCGAAGGGCCAATATCGCCGCATTACCTCCGGACTCCTCCGAGCGAGCAAAGGAACCAGCTGCACTTCCATAAGTGAACAGGGGATCGTAGTGCTCCCCTTGCTCTCCAATTGCCTCAGCTCCTGCAACAAAGAGCGAATGATGAGTCATGTAAAGCGTGCTGAAGGCATATTAGATGGGACCAATCTTACCAGTAGTCGGTTCAGCAACCGACGGCTCAGCCACTAATGGAGCAGCAGAAGGAGGCGCAGCAGAGGGCTCACCCTCCACCACAATGGTAGGAGTCTGGCGACGGGGCTTCTTCGCCGACAACTTCCTACGGGATCCACTCCCACGCTTCCTTTTGAAGTGGACCTCAGAGTCTCCTTCCTCCACTTCTTCCACATGCTGTGGGGGAGTTGTCCCCACTACACCAGATCCGGCTTCACGAGCACCTGCTTCGGGGGCATCGGGTCTTGTCTCTGCCTCGAAGCGAGGGCTCTCTGCATCAGAAGCCTCGCTATCATCCACAGCGATGAACTCCTCTATGCCAGGAACACGGACTCGCTTGCCCTCCATCTTATCAGAAGCCTTCTGCCTCAGCCGATGAGAAATCAACTTCACACCTGAACTATTGGCTTTGAATCCAGGAGGCGTGGAATTCGAAGCTGCATACCATTGGCAGAAACACAGGGTCGTCCATAGGCCGGGATCCCTCAACGGCGTGCGTAGCCACGCTCCAGTGCCATCCGCGGTAAAGAACCGCCAAGCACGAGCCCCATCAATGAGGCTCCCCATGAAAGCCAGGTCCGGATTCGGGTTGCCCACATACAACTGTCATACCCAAATTGGCGGGCGAACCGGCTCGGAATGTAGGGCTCCATGTAGCAGGTATCCCCACTCCGGTACAGCAGATGCGAGGGCCGGATACAGACCAGCCACTCGAAAACACCCCGACTCATGGGGGACCGACCTGATTCCACGTCATGGAATTCCTCGTTGTATCCTGCACCCCGCAGGCGAGGAAGCAACGGAATAGGCTATAAGCGTCATAGCGACGCACTAACTTACGGGCCTCGGCCACATAAGTTTTCTGCCACAGACAGCCTTCAAAACGACGGAGAAGCGCCGTTTGAACACCCTGAGGTGGGTCTTCCCCAGCTCCAATCAAACTGGGGCAGTGCAAGGCGAACCACGCCATCAAGTAGGTGTACGGTAAACCTACCCTAGGATTGGGCCCGTCACGAGGCAAGACGGCACCCTTCCCTCGCCTTGACGCCATTGGCCTGCAGAAAGCCTCCGTCAGTACACGAAGGCCCCTCTGAATACAACACACCATGGCCGGGAGAAGACCCAGACGGTGGCCATGGACCAAGCGGACGGCAGGCAGCAGCACATTCGGGTGAACAATGTCACCCGAAGAAGAAGGCACGACACACTTCTTTAACCAGATGGTTAAGAAGCCAGCCAGCAACGCCTTGCGAGACATAGGCCGACGGGCCTGATGGTGAAAGCTCCGAAGAACATCACCCTTCTCGAAAGGACCATCATCTTCTGTCACGACGATGTCCTTTTCAGCACGCACCTCCATCCTCGCCAAGATGTCTTCTTCAGCAACTCCGCAATGAGCTGCCTCGGGCACACTAGTCATGTCCGGGAACAAGTAGTTCCCCCAGCTCTTCAAGCTCTTCGAGCTACCTTTGCCACCGGTGTGGATGCTGGAGCAAATGTGCAAATGGCTCACCAATTCCCGATATGTCTCAAGCAAAGCAGGCTCTTGCTTCTCCAAGAGGGCCAGCTCCGCCTCACACGGAAAATACTCTTCATATGGAAGAGACCCGAAGGGCAAAGCAGAGATCTCTCGCATCTCATGCAGGGCCATGCCCAATTCACCAACCGGGGTGAAGAAAGTCCCCGAGGCTGGGCAGTACAACTCAAGAATGGCGTAGAAGCACGCCACCTTCATCTCAATGCCGTAGCAGGTCGCCCTGACGGCCTCATAGAGGTTCAACCTCTCTAATTCCCCTCAAAATGATTGAGGATATAATTGGTCAACTCCGCCCACCATGACCTAGGAGGGTGGACCCAACCAGGAGCCCTGAAGTCCGTGGCGGGATAGTTCCCGTCAACTTCGCAGAACTGAGTGCCAAAGGTCGGCGCCGCAGCTGGATTCTCTCCTACTGGAAGGTCCCTCGCCACCTTCCCAGGGTATAGCCCTATTATGCTACGAGGATAGCCCGCCCTCGAATAGCCGGTCTGAAATGTCAACCTCCCGACACTTACAGATTCGGCATTTAGGCTCACGCCCCACGCCATCTTCCGAGCCTGAGTCACGCTCGCGAAGGAAGACAAAGCGAAATGCCGCTTAGTAGACGGGAGATAGAATCTCTCGCCGTCCAACTGGAAGATCCACTGGCCTTCACCGGCCTGTAGCTGGCGATCGGGATCAGGTGCAGCATCCCCGAACATGAAGTCAGGCTTTTTGTAAGCCTGACGGTCGATATCTTCCAACGGAGCCGTAGTCAAAATGCTCCGCATGGCCTGCGGCCACCACTCTGAATGAGCGTATCCCGTACAAGGGGCTCGGCTCACTGAACAAGGAACCCTGCCCGATGAACTGCAAGCTGATGCTCCCTGCTCGACTGGTTAAGCCAAATAGACTGTTCTGGAGGCCGGAGGCGTGATGCACTGCAAAAACAAAAGAAAATGAACTATGATTAGTTCACCAATCAAATCGACGCGAAGACACAAAAATTCGCTAAGGCATAGCCTCGCCCAGTAAGCAGGGACAGCGGGATAATAGCTTTGATAAAAAGCTTCGCTTCACAGATAAGACTGCATCTTTGCAAGAAGTGGCATAGCCCTAAGGGCTGGCGTCATCAAAAGGACGTTATGGATAACAGTCACCCTTCGTGGCCACAACTGAAGGCACACGACCCATATCCTGTTCCTCAACAGGATGAAGATTGCCCAAGCAATGGCTTCCTATGGAAGCCCAAGAGAAGAACTGTTCAGTTCTTACTTCCCTGGTGCAAGCAAAATAGGGAAGTTAAGGGAAACGAGTTCCCTGATAAGGACAGATCATATTCGATCGTCCTAATAGCCGAGTATCGACTCCAAAGGATGAAGACCACTCTCTAATCAGATTAGAGAGTCTCTTACCAGCGATCGGTCGCTCAATGAACGGAGGAGGGCCCTCCGCTGCAGAAGTCGCTGCTTCCTTTCCCTCGTCTCTTGGCGCCATTGAAGAATTACAGGAGTTTTTGAACTCTTGAAAAAGGAAGAAAAGAAGAGTCAAGTACTCTGGAAAATTCAAAGAGAAATGATGATTTTCTCTCAGCCCGATCGGGCTTTTATAGGCCAATCAGCGCCTAAATCAAGGCCTCGAAAAAGGGCACATGCCGCCGTTTCGAATTAATTCGAAACAGTGCCCGAAGCGCTTGAGGCGCTTTCCCAAAAGCGACGGTTCAATCCCACTAAGGGGTTAACTCCGCACAAGCAAAGTGCGGACTTCGCGCAATCCTTCAAGGACTTAACCGAAAGGTTCGAATTAGCCCTCTAAAGAGGCGCTGACGTGACAGCCTCGCAAAGATCATTCAAAGGAAGGGCTATGTCCTATGCCCGTGCGCAGTTTAGCCCAGCAATGGCCAAACTCTCAGTGAAGCAAGCAAAAATCAAATGATCAGACAAAGAACTTTCATTGATCTAAAAGCAAAGATACATTTGATATTACATCAAAGTTGTGTTTCATACAACACACCAAGTTGCCTAGCAAGGCCATTTGCATAAAAGGCATACAAGCGGTTTTATCTGCTTCCAGACCAGATCAACTGGACACGAAAGGCCTTCCTCCTGCACAAGGCTGTAACCAGTTCTGCCCACCGGACACGGTCATTTTTCTCCACAAAATGGCGGGTCTTATCAGGCCATTTTTGTTGAAGCCTGGCAATAAAGCTTATCGCCGCCAACACGTCAGATCACCTATAATGGGAACTAGTTTTGATGCTAGTGATCTGACGGGTGTGAGGCCCACTCCCCTGAAGTGGATCGTCCCCGACGAAGGCCACCAAGTTGAAAGTCGGCAACCAGCCTCACCTCAGATCGAATCATCTCGGATAAGAGGCTGCCAACAGCCTCTGGGACGCGCACCCCCTGCCCCGAATTGTTCCTCCTGCTTAAAAGTAAAGCTTCACCCGGGAAGCATAAGGCAATTTATGGCTTCTTCCATCAAGTCACCAGACTGGCAAGCATAGCTCGCTGCAAGGCAAATTGAAGCAAGTTAGCAGTTAAGCACAGAAAGAGCTGCAAAAACATTAGTCAGATTCTTCAGCGGCAAAGCAATCCGACTTCAGCAGAGGACAAGTTCCACCTGCACAGCAACCATGGGCTGGCTCAGCAAACGCCAAGTCCTAGCCTCGCCTATACGGCAAAGTCAGACTGATCTTGTGAAGAACAGTCTCAACCTCACCAATATGGCAAGACTGGCTCAACTATTGAAGAAGCCAAGTCCCAAGTCCTGCCTGTGCAGCGGACTTAACAAGCAACGATCTTTCACTGATCAAACCAAGATGATAGCTTCACAGAAAACTATGATGAGATCCTTCTCTGCAGCAGCCAATTGCAAGATGAAGAACAAGGGAAGCTAATCCCTGAAGCGAGCTGCCAAAGCTAAATCAAGGGAGATGTTTCCCTAAAAGCAGTGAAGTCTTTGAATGATCGAGACTTACTGGTCCTTGGCCGGTTAGACAACCAGAGTGGGTTTTCCTACTAATTCAGAGATCTGAGTATCTCTCACAACCAAGAGAAGAGAAGAAAGGCAAGGCACTTCTCTTCAGAGGACCTCAAGTGTCCTATTTATAGGCCCCATGGCCTGAGTGCGATCACCTCAAGCGTGGAAGCACGAGCGCATTCAAGGCATTTACTGCGCCTTGATAACAGGAACGGTTTCCATTGGAACCGTACAAGGGAAGAGAACGTCTCCCTCATAAAAGGCACTTATTGCGCCTAGAAGAAAGGGAATATCCTCCCTTGGAAACGTGCAAATCGGAGAATATCTCCCTCGATCAGCATGAAGAAAGGAGTAATCCTCCTCGTCTGGCCCACGGCAGTTGGCCTCGGGAAAGCGACAGATGTTCCAGAGCGAACTTACCTAGCCGCGAAGCTACCCAGACGCGAGTCTACATGATTCCTCGGCGAATCTACATCCCAAGCAGGATTGAAGGCGAAGCTGAACTCAACCATCATGGCGATGTTCATACTCCACACCACCATCACAGCAGTTCAAAGTATTTCGAAGTCTGGGCTATTGCAGACTTTCGAAAACTTGAAGGGGGTCTTGTTGACACTTAAAAAAAAGACAAGATTCTCATTGGTCCGAACGATGTCTAAACTTGTTGACATTTACAAAAGACAAGGGACAGACGAGCTGAAGGCCAGTTTTCACACCACTCCAAGGGACAAGGAAGCGATGGACTCCACTGATCCAGCAAGCAGAACAGTGAACCCGGATTGTTTCTAACAGACCTCAGCAGGTCTAAAATGCTAGCATTTAGCATTACATTAGCCCAAGGAGATAGCCTCGCTTGAGAGGCTAACATCATCCAGAGCACCGCCAGGAAGCTAACTGATAGCTTCGCCGAAAACCCTCTTTTCGGACTTCGCCGAAGACCCTCTTTTCGGACTTCGCCAGGAATTGCCTCTAGCTCCGCTATGAGCCTCAAAGCGGGCAGCTCCGCCATCAGCCTGCTATGGTCAACCTTTGACCAATCAAATCTCCTGATGAGATCGGATTCAATCTAATCAAATCCAATCAGGATTCAAATATGCTGGTGATTGCCACAATCTCTTGACTCTCTTGAAACGAGTAAGTGGATCAAGGAGAATCAATCAACGATATGGAAAGGATCATACATACAAAGATCGGAAAGATCAACCGATTTGCCATTTTCTAGCTCCGCGGAAGCTATTATAGCCTCGCAGCAAGGCTACTTTCAGATTCAAACAGATTCGGTTCAATCTGTTTCTATATCTTCAAAGGGGACGATTATACCCTTACTTTCCCTATAAATAGCCCGTCAGGGGCACAAGGGAGGGGGATCGGATTGCAGAGGAAGGAGCCATCAATTGCCTTCTGATCGCAAGAATCGATCAATTAGCTTCTTCGACTGAGGCTTCTTCATAACGCACCGTGCGTTCTCGAATTCAGAGACCTTTTAGAGAATTGCTTTCTCTATCCAGGGTGTTGATACCCTAACATCGTCCTTCTTCCCAAGGAATCTCCGGAACCAGGCGAGAAGGAATTCTTATCGAAGGCGATTTTAAGAAGCAGCAAGAGGGTTCTACCAATCCTCTATTCTCTGATTCCCGGAACCAGGCGAGAAGGGAATCTCATCGCTCGCATCGTCAAAGGGACAAAGTGGTCGCGCGCTGACCAGACTCCTATCGGCACACTTCTCCAGAATCTCTGAGGGATCTACTTGTAATCTTTTTAAGAATACTTGTAATTTAGCTCCTCAAA